>PVKP010010160.1:0-65650 GCA_004027715.1 Plecturocebus donacophilus
TCTAGCATTGGTAGGCATAGCCTTTCTGGACCCGTTGGAGAAAGTCCCCTGCCCACAGGAACAGCCTCCTTGCTCTGGTCTCCTACTTTGAATTCTGACCATGAAACAAAGTGACTACATGACTTCAGGCAAATGATTTTACTACTTTCTGAACTTCAAGTTTCTCATCTCCAAATTCAGGATTCTGGAGTGGAAGATATCTTAGGTTCCTATCAGCAAGAAACATCTATATTTATAATTTTAATAAGGCACTATTTATATATAATCAGAAGACTATATTTCAGTCTTAACAAGAAGAATTGCATTTCCTTAACTGGAATACTGAGAGATAAATATGTGAAAATCCATGCTGTATATGTGTACAAATACAAATATTATATGGATGTGTCACTAAAATTTGTTTCAAAGTTCTGAGGTGTTCTGAGATACTCATTCATGATTTTATGAATATTTACTGTGAATATCACTTAGCTTTGGCTAACCATACAAAACCTTAGTTACTGCAAATGGCAAAAATCAACTTGCTTTCAATTCTATAGGTTAGGGCTTTGAGCATAGCTCAGTTGGAACAACTTGTCTGTGATTCATGTGATGTGGGCTGGGGTCACTCATGTATTCATAGCCGGCTGATAACTGACTATACTTATTTTCATTATCATACAAATAAATGGGAAAATGTAGTTCATAAAGAGGAAGATTTTTTATTTCAATCAATAGAAATAGACACTGGAATGACACAGATAATAGAAGAACTAAGCCATAGTAATAAAAAACTGTAATACATACATATATATATCATATGTGTATATGTATATGATATAAATAGCTATTATGCATATACAATAAAGATAGTTTTAATATGTAAATATATAATGTATTGTATTAGTATATATTACATATAAATACATAATGCATATTATTAATAACATAATAGATATTAATATACAATGTTTTTGTTAAAATATAACATATTATATAAATGTATTGTTAATAAATAACATTGTATTATTATTAATATGTGCATATTTTATATGGTTAAGATCATATTAAAAATGTGGGTATAAGTAGAGATATGGAAACAGAGGCCTAAATTAAACCTCTAGAAGTGGAAAATCATCTATGTGTGTATACGCTAAGTAGGATTAATAGCACTATAACAAAACAATAGCAAACTTGAAGATGCAGCAATTGAAAATTATCCAAAATGTAACACAAAGAGAGAAGTCAAAACCTCAGTGAGCTGTGGGAGAGTATCAGCCTGACGTGTATTTAATTGAAGTCACAGAAGAAAAAAAGGGGAGATGTTCAAATAAGATTTTTTTTAAATAAAAGCTATACGTCTGCAGATCTAAGGAGCTCAAGAATCCTCAGTTACAATGAACATGAACAAAACTGTGCAAAACCACATCATAATTAATTTGTTGAAAACTAAAGTTAAAGAAAACATCTCTAAAAAGGATGCCTGGCCTACATGGCAGAACCCCATCTCTATGAAAATATAAAAATTAGCCGAGTGTGGTGGTCGGGTCCTGTAGTCCCAGCTACTCGGGAGGCTGAGGCAGGAGAATCACTTGAACCTGGGAGGTGGACGTTGCAGTGAGCCAAAGTTGCCCCACTGCACTCCAGCCTGGGTGACAGAGCGAGACTTTGCCTCCAAAAACAAAAATAAAAAAAAGAATAATTATGTACAGAAGGACACAATTAACAATGACAGCACAATTCTCAGCAGAACTAGTGCCAGTAAGAGGATGGTGAAGTGACTTTAATGCACAAAAGTATGTCATCCTAAAATTCTAAACTCCACAAAAATATTTTTCAAAAATGAAGGAGAAATGAAGACGTTTTCAGTTATGCAAAGTTGAGAGATTTAAAACCACCACACCACTGAAAGTAATACAAAAAAGTTAATCAGCAGAAAACAAAAGCAACTGGAATTCCAGTCTACAGAAAGGATTAAGGAATATAATAAATGGTAAACATGTGGGAGAATTATAAAGTGATTATTATTTCTTAAATATCTTTAAAAGATAAAAAAATGTTTAAGGAAGAAAAACAATTATTGTGAGATTCGGGCTTAAAATGTAGAAGTAAAATGTGTGAAACCAATAGCACAAAAGTGGGGAAAAAAATTAGAAAGATATTTCTATTAGTTTCCTGTATCATACATGGAGTAGTACATTATTACTTCATAGTAGGCTGCGATGAATTCAAATTATATACTATAAATCTTAAATCACCCATCTAAAAAATAGGTAGATAATAGGAGAATATGAAATTTAAAATGGAAGTAAATAACAGTTAAAGTGTATATAAAGGCAAAAGATGTTAAAAAGGAATAAAAATAATAGAAGATACATGGAGAAAATTAATAAAAAGATGTTTGGTTTAAACATAACCATAGCAGTAATTGATAAAATATAAGTGGTCTAAACATCGCAATAAAAAAGACAGAAATTGTGAAATTGGATATAAACAAGCAAACTATATGCTGTCTACAAGAAACCTAAATCAAAAAACAAAAACCAAAAAACACAATAATAAGCCTAGTGTAAATATAAAGGCACAGTTAGATTAAAAGACAAATATAGAAAACTACTCACTCTAGAAATACTAATTTTAAAAAGCTGAAGAGGCTTTATTAACATCAGATAAGTAGGTTCCAGAAAAAGCACTATTGCTGTGAATTATGGTCATTTCTTAATGAAAAATGAGTCATCAATTGAAAGATATAATAATACCTAATGATTAAGTATCCATAAAAGAGCTTAAAAATATATGTAGCAAACACTGATGGTGCATAAAGTAGAAACAGACAAACCCACCATTATAGTTGCAGAAAAAATTACAAATAAATGCATATTACAATAGCATTATTAAAATCAACAACCTGATTGTTTACATTAAAACATCAGAAAAACAAAAAGAAAGCAAATCAAACCCATAGGAAAGAAGAAAAAAAAAAGTAACAAAAAGAATAGAAGTCAGTGAAGTAGCAAGGAGAAAAATAAATAGAGAAAAATCACTGAAACCAAAAGAACATTTATGTCAATACCCAAAATTGGACTGGGTTTATTTTAGTAGAGAGACGTTTTCCTTCTACTATAATGTGTGGATTTTACAGCCAATAAATGTTGCTCATGCAATAAAACCTCAGCTGTAACAGTTTCCTCTTGATGCCTGCAGATTTGTATTTCCTTCACTGGCAAGGAAGGAAAAGGATTATGAAGTTGAAACATTTGATCTCTATCTTGACTTTTTTCTGAGCAGTTGTCTTTGGTCCTGATGTTCATGTTTCATCAGATTGTCAAACTTTCTTCTATGATGCAACACCAGCTTGTGTCGCCATCAACAGACTGACGTTAAGTGTTTATGGGATGGGAAAAAAATACCTAAGGGTTTTCCTCTCGAATTAATACGCAATCCCAGTGGGAGGAGGCACAGTGAGCCTTTGGGGGCATCAGCATTGTAGGGGTATAAAAACATTTCTCAGTCATTGAGCGTTTTGCATTTTGCTATTGTCAGAGAGAACTAAGGTAAAATTTACATTTCATGCTTCTCAATCTCATTTTTGTCCACTCACACCAGGAGCTAGTACTTTTTAGCTAAAAAAATAAATTTTGGAGATGGGAATCCAGAAAAATTCCCTTCCTGTCATTCTTGCAACTAAACAACGTTACCCATTGGCTGGGTGTTTCTTTTAATCCCTGTGAGATGCTGCTTAAATCAAAGGCTTTTCTCTGACAGCTCCTATTAATCAATTATCCACAGATAAATGTGTTGTATTTTTGAAGTGCCAGATAATTATAAATCAGATCCTAGGTTGTTAAAAACAACCATAAAAAATGCTTCCCAGATTCAGATTTTTTTGAGAAGCACAGACTCTGATGGCATTAGATATAAATCTGCTGATCGTCAGGGATGACTTTGGAAAAATATCCAAAATTTCTTCCTATTAAGAGTAATAATAATAATAATAGTAGTGGTATACTGCTCTAGTTAGCAATTAGGAGATATTATAACTCATAATATATTTTTTTAAACCAGAAAGGTACAGAGATTAATGTAAAATTGAGAAATGTTGTCTATGTAAAGATGGAGTATTTAACGTTTCCTCAACTAGAATGTAAGTTACATGAGAGCAGGTGGATGTACTCTGTTCACTGATGAATGACTGGTATTTAGAATGATGCTTCACAGAGGATTGTTAATGAACGTATTTGAAAATAAAAACAAATGAATTGCATAAGCTGGTTATGTTTTATTTGTTTATTCAACAACAATTTTACTTAGTTTTGTGGCAGATATGCTGCCCTGATTTACAGTTGCCCTCTTTCTCTGAACACATGGGGAGGGGCTGCACTTGTTGGCTTCCTTCAAGTTAGGCCTGGGAATTTGCCTCCAGTAGTTAATAATGTGTGAGTGGAAATTATCCACAGCTGGAATAATTTGACTGCTGGCATTTCACCCTCCATGCTCATTCCTGCGGTGTAATCACCGAAGCATATGCCAAGGTTGTCGTCCATCAGATGGAATCCCTGAGTGAATACAATCAGCAGAGGCTCACCAAGACCAACTGACTGCGCATCTTTAGCACGACTGCAAAATAGTTCCTTGTTGCTTTGAGCTAGAGATTGGCAAACTTTTCTCTACAGACCCAGATAGTAAGAATGCTAGACTCTTGCCAAACCTACTCACCTTTGCTCTTGGAGTGTGGTATCAGTCACACACAATGTGGAAGCAAATGGGAATGGCTGTGTGCCAGTAAAACTTTATGTATAATAAGAGTTTGTGGATTTGATTTGGCTTTGGGCCATGGTTTGCCAATCCCCACCTTACAGCACTGAGATTCCGAGGTTGTTAACACAGCCCACCTTGACAAACACAGCACCACACTCTTCTAAACATAATGATGAATAAGGTGGTCTCCAACCTCAAGAAACTAGATGTCTAGAAGAATGGTTACTTAACACTAAAGAGTCGATGACAGGTGACTGGTGTGATGGATGGACATCATCATCTACCACCACAGGTTATGGATGTCGATTTTGTGTGTGTGTATGTGATGGAGTTTTACTCTTGTTGCCCAGGCTGGAGTGCAATGGCAAGATCTCAGCTTGCTGCAACATCTGCTTCCCGGGTTCAAGTGATTTGTCTGCCTCAGCCTCCTGAGTAGCTGAGATTACAGGCACGCACCACCATGCAGGCCAATATTTTGTATTTTTAGTAGAGATAGGGTTTCATCATGTTGGCCAGGCTGGTCTTGAAAGCCTGAACTCAGGTGATCTGCCTGCCTCGGCCTCCCAAAGTGCTGGGATTATAGGTGTGACCCACTGTGCCCAGCCTGGATGTCCTTTTTAAACATTTTTTTTTTTTTTTTTTTAGTAGTGACACTTTTAAATTTTCCATTGCATTGGGTTGTTGTAACAACCCCTTACCCATGACATAATCAAGCCTTTTCTTCATTTCATACTTTTCATGTAACTCTTTTCTTAATCACCACTAAAAGTGAATATGAGCCCCGGGGCCCGACCTATCACCAACTAGCCCAGGGGCTTCTGCCGCGCAGCATGTGTACGGTCCTCATATTTGCTTCCTTCTTTATAGACAGGGACCAAATAACAACAGACAGACTTTATTGTTTGAAGCATGTACAAGTAGCATTCTAAGTCACCACTGATTTTGCAAGAATTGGGCACTATTGAGTGTGCACTCACTCATTTGTATATTATTACCGTTTATGTTAAAGTCTAAAATGTCTCCAAAAAACTACCGCAAGATGGCACTAGTGTTTTTTATCTTGGTGGTGGGATTAGGTGCAGTAATGATTTTTCTCTGTGATTTTTGGTGCCTTCCAAATGTTTCTCTAATGAGCATGTATTACATTTGTACTAAAAAAAGCAATTTATATAAAAGGAAAAGCATTACCATTGTTATTCTTAATAAGCCTCTTAATTATTGGGTAGATATTACACATTCCACGCCAAGTTGCACACAGCCAGAACAGTCAGTTTCTGCAGAATTCCCCAGAGCTAGCATGGCAAATTCCACTCAGCTTCCATGCACCATCTCCCTGGATGAGGTGTTTGTCTTGAGTAATGTAGTGAAAGAAATTCAAAGACAAAGCCTTGTCTTAAGAAGAGACAAGATTGATTAATTATGTCTACTATAGCTTTAGGATAGTTAAGTAAGGATGTACCTACTATGTGTTTTACCAGCCTGAATTTATAATGTCATTTTAAGACAATAGTGATTAAGCCTCTTTACTCATGCTAATACTAATGGAATGCATAGAAGGCCAATAAAGAGCCTTTCCTTGTTTCATAAAATTCTCATCACCCTGAATCTAATATGTGATACTTAACCCTACTAATACCACCAGATCCCAGAGATACAACCACCCACGGGATGAAGGGTGAATTTTCAAGATGTGAATAACGTATCTCTTATTATCTCTGTATAAATAACACTGAAGGCAATATTAAAAATGCAACTGCACATTTATTCATAGATGCAAATCATGTTTCCAGAAAATAAATTGGGAAATTAAACTTGTCAGCTCAACCCTCAGCTAAAAATTACATGATTAATTTTTACTTTGTTTTCAGTAACATACAGACTATCAAAGATTTAGATCTCATAGGTTACTATAAAAATTGCCTAAGGAAAATCACACTTATAATTTTACATTTTTGGGGTCACTTTTGCATGATAGATAAGCAATTCAGTTGCTTAGTTACAGATGCTTTTACACAGAGTAGTTTATTTTCTCCCATTTACATTAGGCTTTTTTATCCTTCAAAATTATCTGTTTTATGCAGCATTATTGCCTACAATTGAAATATAATAAAATTGTGAATATTTAAAGTATGCAATTTGATGAGCTTTGACATATGTGTATACCCGTGGAATTACTACCACAATCAAAATAATGAACAACAGTATCTTTCCCAAAAGTGTTCTTCATGGATCTTTGTGTTTCTTCACCCCTGCTCTAGGCAACTCCAGATTGACTTTCTGTCACTATAGATTAGTTTAAAATTTCTGTGATTTTATGCAAATGGAAACACACGGTGTGTAGCCCTTTTGTTTGCCTTTTTGTTCCACTCAGTGTATTTATTTGGATGTTCATCATTTATGCTGTTGAGTGTACCAATAACTCATTCCTTTTCACTGCTGGACAGCGTTGCCTTGCAGAAACATACTGCAAAGTGTGTATCTGTTCACACGTTGATGGACATTTGGACTGTCTCTACTTTTTGGCTAATGCAAATAAATCTGCTGTGAACATTCATGTACAACTTCTCTAGATATATGCTTTCATGTCTTTCGAAGAAATACCTTGAGTGTAACCACTGAGTCATAGGGTATGTGTATATTTAACTTTTTAAGAAATGGCCAAAATATATCCAATGTATTTCAAATCACGTATGTTTTTACATTCTCACTAGCAATGTGTGAGTGTTCCAGTCCCTCTGTGTCCTCACCAATAGCTGGCATGATCAATCTTTCTAATTTGGCATATTTTAATAGGAGGGTAGTGGTGTCCCATCATGGTTTTGATTTACATTTCCATGGTGAATAGTGATGTTTAGCAACTTTACAAACGCTTACATTTCATCCTTTTCTTTTTTTTATTAAATTAATGTTATATTACTTGGGGAAGCATTTTACATATTCCGGAACCAAGTCTTTTATCAAAAAAATACATCATTCACAAACATTTCCACCCACCTTTGTCTTTTGATCAGCAGGTCTTAATGTTTATTCAATCAAATGTAATATTTTCAGAATCTATTATGAATCATGCTTCAGATGTTATCATAAGTAAAACTTTGACTTCACTATGGTCTTATAATTTTATCCTAATTTTCTTCTAGAAATCATATAGGTCTTTGATTCATTTTGAGTTAACTTTCATGTATGATGAGGAGTATGGACAGAGATTGTTCAGTAGATGGTTATGGAACTGCGGCAATTCTTTTTCCAGCTACTCTCACCTAGGAACCTCAGCCACTGTTGTCTTCCTGGAATTCCATCTCTGCCTCTTCAGCTGGAGACATGTAGGCTCTGCAGTGTCTTCCTCTTTACTTTGCAGCCTGGGAGTTTTCTCCAGCTAGTTAGCTGACTTGCACGGCTCACCTCATTTATTCCTCCTCTCTCAGTGCTCAATTGCCCTGCACTGCCTGAGGCCCAAGGTCTGAAACTCTTGTTTCAAATATTTTTCCCATTTGTTGTGTGAGCTAGGAGGGTAAATTCAGATCCTTTTATTTCATACGGACTGGCAATAGAAGTTCTTTTTAATCCAAAATCTACTTTAAAATAAATTCTCTATTAGGTACAAAAATCAAAGCAAATTCTAGAAATCACCAAGTCACATGCTATCAAATGACTGGCAGCATAGCAAGTTAATCACCAAAGTACGTACATGGCATGAGAAACTATCATACTGAGTCACGGTTAACAACCTGACAATCCATCCAATCCTTAATATCAGTACGTGAAAGTAAGTTCATTGACACTAGAGAAGGCACATGGCGTTCAAGTTGAGATTTAAGTTTTCCAAATCAGTTTCACATCATTTGCATTCATTCTTTGAGTAGGGTGATCTTCTCACACGGGATTATAAACATGCATATTCTCATTTATATATTCACATGTTATAAGCAGCTAAAGTTATCCAAATGTATGCATAAAAGTAAGACATTTGCACAGCAATTTAAAAATATTTATTTTCCAAGCATCCTCCATTCTATTTTCCTGTTTTATGTTTTGGTATATACAGAAATACTGGCAAGGTTTTTATGATATGCAACACTACATAACCAATTTGTAGATCTTTTTTATTTTTCTTATAAATTAAGCCAAACGTATTGTTCCAATCAATCCATCATTTTCCTTAATTAATGCTTTCTTCTTATGCAATGCTTGCAGGGATTTTTTAAGCTCTAAAATTAAGTATAAATTTCAGAGAGAAATGAGGAAAAATTATATATGTTTTTATCTGTGGCATTTTTAATTTTTAGCTGTTTAGTAATGTTCATTTGAGCTAGCTGTCATATTTACTACTAAATGCTAAGTCAAGAAAATATTTTAAAAGTTTGCTAGAAATAAAAATCTGAAAAGATTACTACAGAGAAGCCACAGCCTTCATTTTTGTTTTTCCTGAACAGTAATTCTCCTTTATTTGTGCTTTCCTTCTCTATCAAAATAATGCAACACATTAAATTGTTCTAAACTCCCGTGTAAAACATTCTGTTCACTCCCAATACTTTTCACAATATTAGTCCCAAGAGTTTGACTAAGTAACATTCTGGGAAGATCATTGCTTTCCAGAAATACATTTACCTTTTTTACTCCAAGAGAAGTATAAATTCATCTTTAATACCTTTTTTCCCACATTCCCTCTCATTTATGTGATATGGGTATGCAATGTAAAAGAAGCAGGAAAAAAAAGGAGAGAAAGGAAGAGAGTTAGTGAAGAAATTTAGCCTGCATTAGCCATCTAACTTAATGCTAATTAACATTCCTATGGGGGTGCTACTAAGTTTACCAGAATTTTATACATAACAACAAAACCAGCTATCACTTATGACACATCTACTGTATTTTGAGCAATGAGGTGTGCGCTTTTACATGCATTATCTTATCCTCAGAAGCAACAGATGTGATCGATCCTATTATTACAGTCATTTTTATAGATTTGGCATTTCCCCACTGGCGAAGTGTAGGGTTGGAACGTACTCCCAACCACACGATATGATCTCTGGTAAGGAGACCGTCAAGTGCTTGGCAGAGATCCTAAAACTCCATAAAATTTAGCTTAAAATAGCATGATCCTGGAACCAAGTCTCAGCCCCGGGGTTTACACTGCCAAGTGCAGAACAACTGAGACAATTATTACAATGAAGACAAAAGAATGGTGACTTTCTACCAATTATGAAAATGTATGATTTCTCTGTAGTCATTAGGATTGTGGTATGGGAACAAGGGTAGCCACATAGAATGCAGGCCTCGCCATGTATCTTGTTTTGGCTGGTGCATCCTTAGCAGATGTGATGGGAGCAGAGGCTTTCCATGCACTTTCTGGGCTTCGCTTGAGCACTCGTAGTCCAGTCCCAGATGGATGCTGCCTCTTTGGATTTCACTGACATTTAAAACGGAGCCAATGCAATGATGAAATATCATCCCCAGCCTCCTGTCTGAAATGTCTCCCAGCCATTTTCCCAAGCACTCTACCTTAGAGCCACCTCTGTTCTCTTTTAACTGAGACTCTCTCCCATCCTCAAGTTCTACCTTTTAACATCCACTTGTGTGTCAGTTCCATCAGTGACCTACATTTTTCAGTACATTAGATTGAGATCATACTAAGAAATCACCAAATTAGGCATTGCTGGATAGCAATCTTTAATGGGCATTGGAAATGTCAAGGGGTGTAGAGAGCAGGATCTTTACTGAATTTCCTCTCAGTAAGAGAGCTGTATAGAGTAAGAAAAAATATCCCTGGCAAGGGCGACATGGCAAAGTCCCGTTTGTACAAAAAGTACAAAAATTAGCCGGGTGTGTTAGCAAGTGCCTGTAATCTCAGGTACCCAGGAGGCTGAGGTGAGAGAATCACTTGAACTGGGGGGACTGGGGCTGCAGTGAGCCAAGGCTGTACCACTGCACGCCAGCCTGCGTGACACAGTGAGACCCTATTCCAAAATAAAAGAAAAAACATTCAGTCATATTTTCTAAGAGAAATAGAATTCTGATTAACCACATGGTCTGTTGTTATTGTCACTGTTGCTGTGGTCCTTCTTCCTGTTTTTGTTAAATTAGATGTGCAAATTGGGGGCTAGAGCTGAATTGCTTAGAACAATAAAAATGAAAGAGAACAATGATTACCTCTGACCACTCTTCCCCGACAGATTACTCTATTTCTCCTAAATAATTGTTGTTGTAGTTTTAAAATATTGACTTTAAGAATTGCAGACTTATGCTGGGCATAATGGCTCATGCCTATAATCCTAGCACTTTGCAAGGATGAGGTGGGTGGATCACCTGAGGCCAGGAGTTCAAGACCAGCCTGACCAACATGGTGAAACTCTTATCTCTATAAAAAAAAAAATATATATATATATAAAATTGCAGACTTATTAGCCAGTCCAGAACATCTATTTAACTTAATATAGCCCTATGATGTGTTACAGAAAATTCTTCCTTTCCATAGAAAATTCCAAACTAGGATCATATCATTCTCCAAAGAGTTGGTCCAAAGCTGAGAAAATGGCCTGGAAAAAATTAAAGCTCTTGCTGGAGTTCATTTTTGGCCTAAGCCAGTTTTCCTGCAGTGAATGCAATAATAATATTCTCCCCTCTAGTTCTGTGTTGGGAGCACTGTGAAAGCAACGTTCTATTTACTTTTTAAGTTTTCATAATTCTCAGACAGCAGTGCCTCAAACCATTTCTGATAGTAAATACATTAAAAGACATGGGCTGGGTATGGTGGCTATGCCTATAATCCCATTACTTTGGGAGGCTGAGGTGGACAGATCACAAGGTCAGGAGTTCAAGACCCGCTTGACCAACATAGTAAAACCCCGTCTGTACTCAAAATACAAAAATTAGCTGGGTGTGGTGGTATGTGCCTGTAATCCCAGCTACTCAGGAGGCTGAGGCAGGAGAATGGCTTGAACCCTGGAGGTAGAGGTTGCAGTGAGCCGAGATTGCACCACTGCACTCCAGCCTGGGCAACAGAGCAGGACTCTGTCTCAAAAAAAAAAAAAAAAGACACAATGCCAAATTAGAACTCCATCACTAACATGAGAGTTTTAATTATGTGCTTGGCAGAGATCCTAACACTAAAACAAAACTAAAACAAACACACCTAAACTAAAACAAAAAGGGAATCTGCTCCCTCTTCCCTTTCATGGCAAAAATTCTCGAAATTATGTAAAATTTCTCAAATGCAGAAATACTGCAAAAGTTCCAAATCAGCGGGTCTAACTCTTGTAGGATCCTGCTCTAGATGAGGCCATAGAACTAATGCTTCTGGAAGAAGGGTCCCTGACAGCTGAGGGCTGTAGTCTGTGATGCCCAATGGCAGACACTGACAGGAGGGGGAAGCCAGGGTTTTTCTCGTTTACTTTCTGCCACGGGGAGCATCCTGGTGGCAGCTGAGTCTCCCGTGTGGATCCATCTCCCACTGGATGGATTTTCTGTGGTTAGAGACTTAAATCTAAGACCCAGGCTCCCGGCTTTAATGACATCATCACCCCCCTTTGTCTCTCTAGCTTAGGGTGGAAGCTACTAGTGCCAGCTGTCAATATCTGAATGGCTCTTCAATCACCTCTGCAGAAATTTCCCGGAATTAAATTCCTTCTGTTTGAAATGCCTGTGCTGTCTGCTTTCCTGAATGAGACACCTTGAGAAGATACAAACATTTATTGCAAACTGCAAACATTTATTGAACATCGACTTTTTGTCAACACTGAGAAAATTCCCTGCTATCCTAAGACAAGACATTTCTCAGTAAAGGCAGTATTCTTCAGACCACTTCTCCCAGCCCAGGGCACTTGGTTCTGCTTCTCCTTGTTGGGGTCTCAGGGCCTGCAGGCTGACATCCCGATGTCTGCCAGCACATATGCAAGGATGTAGTGACTTCCTCACAGGGACCCTATCATTTCTCCAATGCCAAGCAGGAGGTTCCAGATGTAGCATCTCTCCTGTAGACATTTTGAGGAGTGTTTTTGGTCCTAAGCTTGGTGCTCCCACAACTTCCAGGGCAAAGTTCTAGAATTTTATCTCTCACTTGGCTTAAAGTGAGTGACAAATACTTCTCTTTCTAGGTCAAAAGAAAGAGGGACTCTCAGTTTATGTTAACTCTCTCAAATGGGCTTCTCTCCTTCACATCCTACTTTTGAACTCTTCAACTTCCAAACTTTTGTATCTCTTGTTTTCTAGTATGCAGATTGATAACCTAGCAATTTGCTTTGGAATATGAGAACATTTGCCTATACCACTGGTTAGTAGAGACAGCATGCTTCCCCTTAAAACATGCAGCAACAAATGTAAACAATCATACAGCCACGTCCAGGGACCTAATTCTGATAGCCACGAAACATGACTCAGGCTGTGCAGGGAGTGTGACCCCCAGGCTTCAGCTGCTCTGCCCTTTTCTCAATTTTTAAAAATAGACTTGTTGAGATATAATTCACATGCCATACAACTCTCCCTTTTAAAGTGTACAGGGCCAGGCTTGGTGGCTCATATCTCTAATCCCAGCACTTTGGGAGGATCATTTGAGGCCAGAAGTTTGAGGCCAGCCCACCCAACATGTGAAAGTCTGTCTCTACTAAAAATACAAAAATTAGCCAGGGATGGTGGCGGGCGCATGTAATCCCGGCTACTCGGGAGACTGAGGTACAAGTATTGCTTGAACCCAGGAGGTGCAGAATGCAGTGAGCCAAGATGGCCCTACTGCACTCCAGCCTGGATAACAGAGTGAGACCGTCTCAAAAAAAAAAAAAAAAGAAAAGAAAGCAAAATGTGTACAGGTCCAATTATTTTGCTGTTTTAAGGGAACTGTACAACTATCACTTCAGTCGGTTTTAGAGCATTTATATTATCCCCCCCAAAATTTTTGTACTTAGCAAAATTACCAGTTGCTTTTCATTTTTTCCCCAACCCCACCAGTCCTGGGGAACCACTAATCTACTTTATTTCTCTATAGGTTTTCCTATCCTGGTCATTTTCCATAAATGGAAACACATGCTATGTGACTGGCTCATTTCAGTTCACATAATGTCTTCCAGATTTGTCAGTGTTGTTGCATTCTGAAGGAATTTCTTCATCCTTAAGGATAAATAGTGCTCCCTTCCATGTGAATATCATATTGCCTTTATCCCTTCATTTTGGGATGAACATTTATATTGAGTCCAAGCTTGGCTATTGTGAATGCTGCAGTGAACATGGAGGTGCAGATTTCTCCTCAGAATCCTCATTTTATTTCTTTTGGATATATACACAGAAATGGGACTGCTAAACCTATGCAATTTTTTATTGTATACAGTTATACCTCAAGGAAGCTGATCTGAAAGCAAACAAAACAGATTTAACTTTTAAAGCTGCTGAGTTGCAGAGACATTTGGATATTCAGCCAAGGCAGGTCTGTTGTGTAAAGGTCTGGAGCTCTGGAGCATGGGGTGGGATGATCTGGATGGATGTCCTCTGCCACGCCCCACTCTCAGGATGCGGATGCCATAACACTGCCCCTGTGCAGATGGATTCTGAGGATGGACCACCCTCCCCTCCTAGGAAGTAGCATTCCCATGACTGTATTGCAAAATCCTTCAGGCAACAAGTGCCCCATCAACCCTGCTCCCAGTTCCTTTCGTGGACTCCAGACCAACAACCAGGGTTGAATCCTAGCATAAGCCAGGTGGGTATGTGTTGATACTAAAAAGGAAGTGCGGAGAAATCAGACACTGAAAACATGTGGGACGGATTAGCCTGCTTGCATTAGCATGAACAAGGGGAATTGCTCACTTTCTGGGGACGGATTTTAAGGACCAGGATGTTAATACTGCATATGTGAGGATTCATTCCTTTGGGGCACTTTCTCTCTTGGGATTTAGACCCTAGAAGAGCCCCAGGTACTGGGACAAATTCACTCCTCGAAAGATTTTTAGAAGCCTGGAGAAAACACTGCTGATAAAGACACATGCACACATATGTTCACTGTGGCACCATTTACAATAGCAAAGACCTGGAACCAACCCAAATGCCCATCAATGATAGACTGGACAAAGAAAACGTGGTACATATACACCATGGAATACTATGCAGCCATAAAAAACGATGAGTTCGTGTCCTTTGGAGGGACTTGGATGAGTCTGGAAAGCATCATTCTCAGCAAATTGACACAAGAACAGAAAATCAAACACTGCATGTTCTCACTCATAGGCGGGTGTTGAACAATGAGAACACATGGAAACAGGGAGGGGAGCATCACACACTGGGGACAGTTGGTGGGGGTAGGGGAGAAACAACGGGGCGTGGGGAGGGAGGGGAGGGTGGGGAGGGATAACACGGGGAGAAATGCCAGATATAGTATGTACCTAAAGTTAAATAAATTAATTTAAAAAAAAAAGAATTAAAACAAAACAAAAAGAAAGAGGCTGAGGGAAATCAAGGTATTAGAATGAATATACCAAGTTCACATGACTCAGCAGAAGATCATGTTTCTCCAGAAGGCCCCTAGGAGACACCGAGCCAATGGAAGATGCTGCAATGTGCGTGGGCGTGTGTGGGGAGACCACCGGTGTTGCTACGAGGGTCGGTGGTAGTTCTGCTTTGCAGGCCTGAGCTGACCATGGGAAGGCTGGTTGGCCACCTGGCCAGGACCATCAATAAATATAGGGATGTGGAGGTCCTGAGATAACACAGGTGGCTGCACGTTCAACCCAGAAGCCAGAAGGCTGCAATCAACATAAAACTCCTGGCAAGGGTGCAGGGACATTCCAGGGAGTTTGACCCAAAGGCCCTGTGGACATGGAAGCAGAGAATGGACTTTTTCAGAGCAAAATGGATGGGCCAGCAACCAGCGTGCTGCTTAGCATCCATATCTTCTAAAGGGCGAGAAGAACCAAGCAGGAGTTTGAGGATGGTTGCCCCATAAAAAGTTGCAATCCTTTACACAGTGGCCAGTCTTAAGCCACTTTTCAAGTCCTGACATCACTGACTGATGAGCTTGCCACAACCCTAAAAGGAAGACAAAGGACCTTGCAACACCATGACAAGGAGATGCTGTAATCAAAAGTGTTATCGAGACATCACACTTTATGTCTCGCCTCTTAGAAGCGCTCCTGTGGGTGCCAGGTAATAAATGGACCCTGGATGAAGTCTGGCTCACAGTAAGCTCACTGTATGTCTAGATCCAACTAAGTGATGTGTGTCCAAGGGCCTTGGTCCCCTAAAGGTCTGTTGAAAACTTACTGACCTGAGGCAGATTGATTAATAGGAGAAAAGGCATGTGAATGTATTTAACGTGTATACACGGGGGTCTTCAGAATGAAGGCTTAACCTGCCAGTGAGGTACAGAAGCTTATACATCATCCCAAGACGACAGAAAGAATGCAGTCTCAGAGCACAGCCAAAAAGAGGCTTTAGTGGCAAGACAGGTCATAGGAGGGAGAAAGGAAGAGGCTTGGCTTGCACAGGTGGCCTTATCATGTGGATGAAGCCTCACGAGTAGCTGCTGCTTTTCAGAATTTTAAAGGTGTCGGAGTCTCAGTGAATCTCTGTTAGATCCGGGAAAGACCTAGAAAGGGAGGCCTGGGTGCATTACTGAAGATTCTCTACAGAGGCAAATTCCCCCTCTACAAGACAGCTTCGCAGGGCCATTTCTAACTACGTCAAAAAGGCCTAAACTGTTTTGATGGTCTTCAGTAGTCACTTCCAAGTCCCTAGGTATCAGTTGAAATGGATACAATTGGTATTTGGAGGAACCTCCATATTGGGTCTGTATCCTGTGTGGGAAGAATTTTTATAGTGAGGAAGACCCGGTGGAAACCTCTGAAACTACCTAGCTAGGTAAGATAACAAATTAAAAAAAAAAAAAAAAAAAGAATCTCATATGGGAGAAGTGGGAGGAGAAAGCAAAAATAAATGGATTCATTAAAGGTCTAAAGAGGGCTCTGGTGGTCCCACTTACATTATTTATGACTCCACTGAATTCTCCAGGGATCAGCAGGAAAGGAGAGGGTCTCCTGTGTTGGCAGGAGCATCTGCTGATCAGTGACATCTGCCAGGAGGTGACACAGGGCTGCATTTACGCAGGGGCAGGGAGGCATGTACGTGGAGCTGGGGCGACCTGCCTGGGTGCCTCCTGATGCTGCCCCAGCCCGCCGTTCCTAAAGCTCTGCTTGGACTGCAGTGATCCACCAAGACCTGCCCAAGACGCAGCTGAGGGTGACAGAAGTCAGAATGGATTGTGCAGCAGGGAGAGGACACAGTGGCAGCTCTGAGATCAACTACAGACATTGGGGCTGTAATTCCTGCCACAAACGCCCCCTCTTCTTAGCTTCCTCCCATGAAGGAAGGCCCTGTGGGGACCACAGAGGAGATGCTCCCAAGATGTATGGGAAGCCAAGACCTGCGTGGTGGGGGGTGGATTGTGGGGGGCGTGAGAGGAGCCTCGGATGTCCGAGTGTGGACAGTGATGAGCCAGTGACCCGTAAGGCTGCCCTCTGGGCTTCACTATCAGATGCGTGCTGAGACCATGCCTCCCGGGGCAGCCCTTGGCCACGATGTCCCACGGGCTCACTGAGGCAGACTACCGCAGGAGACTGGGCCTTCTTTGATGGAGACTTTGTCTTCCATGCTGACCTTTCTAAATATTCCCAACTCCACAGCCGTCTGAGGCTCTCCCGCCCACCATACCGCCCTCCTCCTTTCGCAGACACCTGCACCTGCTTCGTGGTTGGACGGCTCTTCGCGTCTCCCCTGGCTCCCTGCCTATTTTCTCTCAAGAGTGTTTCTCCTGACACATCTCCTGCAAGGCCTAACCCCAACTCGGTTCTGTTCTCTAAAGACCTACACTAACACATCAATGCTGATTTTAAGAAGAAAATATGAATACCATTGAAGCCACCTGGATACTCTTCCCAAACTCCCCAAACTATCCTTCTCCACTTAGAGGTGACCACTCTTCTTAGCCTAGTTTATTACAATTAGTAGCTGTTTTAATTGGGGATTTGAGGTGGTTTTGCAGCCTGAGAATTTAAACCGCCATCTAAAATTCAGGGCGAGAATGTCCATAACAAGGATAATGTGCATTAAGATGAGAGTCACCAGATCTAATGGGTACCATTATTTCATTAAAAAAAATACTTAATCTATTTCATTATGTTTCACATTACTTAGCCTAATAAATTCTCTGCCACCAGCAGGGCTGAAACATTTACCAGATTTCATATATAATTGGTCAATATTAACTCATTTATACATTTATTCTAACTTTGGAAGCAGGCCTGGTAGCCACTTTTTTCTACCTTCTTGCAAATAATCCATCATTTATAATTATCATTGATTTCACATGTGACAAGATACTTAATTCTATCAAATGGCAAGGTTTGCCAAGCACATAAAAATGAATTTGCCTCTAATTACTGGTTTTGATAATCCTGACTTCATTTACTGTTCTCCTGTGATAGTGCATTGCCAGCAGCCCTTTCAATATGATCAAAGAATTAAAGCTATTACAGAGAAATGAGCAGAGTTCACAGAAACAGCTAGGAAGGGTCCTGGAGTCACAGAAAGTTGCTAGTGGAATTTACTGTGCTTAATTCAGCAAAAAGCGATTCATCGTAGGGCTTTAACTTCTGGAGGTATAAGTCTCATGCAATAAGTAATATTTGGGTGCACAACTTGACTTTAGTTCTTGTGCAGGAAAGTGAATTGGAAACTGTGGGTATTTGACTTTTTGTACTCTAAGAGGTGTGTGTGTGCCTGTGTATGTGTGTGCCTGTGTGTGTGCTCACGTGCATGCAGGCATCTTTGGGGTATTCTAAGGGGTGTGTGCATGTGCATGTGTGTGTGTGTGTGCGTGCATGCATCTTTGGGGTTAAAGGGCTGTGCCAGCCTCTGACCCTTCCTAGCAGCTGCAGGAGGACTTCTCCCAGCTACTGGGCCTGCAGTAACACCACAGATGTCTTCGGTGCTGGAGGAGATTGCCACGGTGTCCACGAGAGGGCACTGCACTTCTTTGAATTTAGGCATAAATATCTGAAATATTTGGCTGTCATATCTGCTCAGAGGAAAACATTCTAATCCTCAGAGAATGTTTCCTTTGAAAAACATTTGAAAATAAAGCTAATATCCCTCTTCAGAAAACAATGTGGACTGCTAGGATACTTCTTTTGGAGAAACAACTGTTTTTCAGTATTTGAGAGATGGAAAATGCTTTATCTTGGCATTATCTGAATCAAGCAACACTAAATTCTGAAAATGTGTTTTCACGCTTTGCCAGATACCTTACCATATTCAGACCTAGGGAAGATTATCCTTTTAAAACACATAAAAGCAATACCACCACTTAATATCTAATTGTTCAAACATCTCTCCTTGGAGCCTGCTAAATGCTTACCAAAAGTGCAGGCTTCTGTGCTCAGTCATTTATTCGGAAATGGTGGAGGACTTTGTCAAGGCAGAGGCAGGCCTCTCTTTAACTAAAATGGAGGTTGCAATGGACAGATAGCACAAGAGTCAGTGCAAATATGGGCTGGGGTCTTTGTCAAGGGTGAGAGTCACTAGAAACTGTGTCTGGGGCAGGTGCCCAGCAAGTGTTTCTGAACTTGACAGCCGTCAGCACACAGCAGGTCTAATTTAACCTCCCCTGGAAAGGCAGGCTCGGTGAGTAGACACCTGCTGGCTGCTTCTCAGGCCTTGTCCTCACTGCCGCCTTCTTAGCTTGTAGACAGCCACCTGCTCCCTGGATCCTCACATGCAAGAGAAAGCACACTCTAGTTTTTTTTTCCCTTCTTACTGTTAGGACACAAATCCAATCATGGGGGCTCCACTCTTAGGACATCTAGATCTGTCACCTCCCAAAGGCTCCACCTTCTGCTACCATCCCATTGGGTGGTGCCATAAGTCTCATGCAATTACATTTTGGTGACCCAATGACATGAGGGTTAGGGTTTCAACAGATGAATGTGAGGGGAACGTAAGCAGGCAGTCTATAGCAATACAGAGTCCATATATGGCTCCATGTTTATCTCCTTCATATTGATATTTATGTCTATCTATACTTAAACCTAAATCTTATGTCTATATCTGTGGCTGTATCTATGAGAAATGCCAGCATAAGCTATAGAAACCATTTTAAAGGTCTTAGACATTTTAAATATTTATATTTTTGATCCTATATAATCAAACTAATAGCATAATCAACAATAATAGGATTAAATCCAATACTATTCAGTATTTGCCAAAATTATACTGTGTAGAATGTACATCCTGCCTTACTATCCAAAGATCATTGCATTATTTATAAAAACACGAATTCACAGCAGATCACTTTTTTGGTCCAGTAAAGGAAAACTGGTTTTACAGTCCTTTTGTAACCATCGCTCACCTTCCTCCAGCCCCGGGCTGTGGCTCTGTGATGGTGTTCACAGCTGCTTTGGAGGAGTTGAGTCATAGTGACAGAGACCATCTAGCCTGCAGCGTCTAAAATATTGCTACCTAGCCCTTTACAGAGAAGCGTGCCAAGCCCCGCACTAGACCATCTCTCCCAGACATGCGGAGAGACGGCAGCCGCAGTGTTCTTCATCACCTGCCCAGATCCTAAGAGAGGGTCTGAGATTGGGGAGGCCAAGGGAGAGGCCTTCCTTATGTCAGCTTGCCACTCATGTTTCTATTTCCCTGTTCCTCATAGGTGGGCCTGGAGAGGACCTCATCCCAAGGACAAGAGAGGGATTTTAAGACAACCACTCAGACTTTGATAGGTGCTACGTGGAGCTTGTGAAAAGCAAGGATGGGCCTCGAACCCTTATTTGGAAAAACTGAACAGTGAGAGACAGTGTTTGAGGCTGCTCACCTGGAGGTCAGAGGGAGGGATGGCTGCCTTGGGAGTGATCTGATCACATGGCAGTGATCTGCCATGGTGGAAGGCACAGCACCGTGTTCTGAGAACCAAATACTGCCCCACCTCGCTGTTACTGTGAGTGGCTAAGTAGCAACCCCAGCCTAAAGGCTCTGCTCAGACTGCAGTGAGATACCAAGGCCTGGCCAAGACATAGCTGAGGGTGACAGAATTCAGAATGGATTGTGCGGGAGGGGAGGATGCAGGTGCAGCTCTGAGATCAACTACAGAGACTGGGGTTGTAATTCCTGCCACAAAGGTCCCTCTTCAATGTAGAGCAGGCCAGCCTGGGACGACGTCACAGAGGAGTCTACCACCAACACATTCCCGGGGATCAAGGAGAACCCAGCAGATGGAGTCTGTGTGGAGTTGGCCATGAGGAACCTGGGCATTCAGGGAAAGGGTGAGTGGGCAGAGAAATGGGGTCCACACCATGGGAGTTGCTTTGGGGGACTCTGGTTGGGAGGATCTGAGACCACCACCCCCCATGAAAGAAAGGACCCATAACTGAGCATCTATGTCCCAGGGCAGATTCTACGACCGCCCAGCCACGCAGAACTTTGCCATTTTCCCTAATGCCCCCCTCCTCCCAACACTGACCCTGTAAAGGTAGAAACAGAAAGTAACAAATGAGAAAGGCTAGAAGGAACACAGCAAGGCGGAGACATTGTCGGGAAGCAGACTGTCTCCCTCTCTTGTCTGGACTTCCACAGGAGGCCAAGGCACAGGTATCAGATGCCTGAAGATCCATCAGCCAGATTTGTCTTCCTATTCTGCACTGGGTATTGGAAATGAGATTTTTAAAATGTGAATACAAAGGAACAGAAAGCCATGGGACCCAACAAAGACATTATCCTAAAGGAGTAAAACCCAGTTCCAGCTGGATCCTGTTTGAAGGGCGGTGGGGAGAAACATGAGCACCACAAACAGCACGTGGGTTGGAGCAGGAAGTTCACCTCCTTGCCTGCATCTCCCTTGCAGGGCTGTGTCCTTCTGAAGCAGGGGGTGTCTTTCCTTTAGAGGTGGATTCCCTGGGAGCGGGAATCTGTTCAAATACCAACAAGCCACAGTCAACACTCATGGGGCCTCCAATGAGAGAGAAGACCATTTCTTTTGGATTTCACCCTATTCAGGTCATTCACAAAAATTTAATATTTTTTTTATAATTTCAGGCATAGGTTGGATCCATCCATGGCACCAGATGATGAAATACCAGGGGCAGCCTCCCTTGCCCTCATCTGTACATTAAGGGAAAGATCCCACGATTCTCTGGGCACCTTTTTGTCCTAAATTCTCTAGAAGCAAGGACATTTTATCAGTCTGCTTCACAGAAAGCTGCAGAGAATCCAGCACAAAATTACAAAAGTGGGAGGCTTGCCTGGGGAGGGGGTATGGCCAGGTCCCTCCAATGTCACAGCCCTCATTGAGCACTTGAAAATGTGTGTGGCCTTCTCTGCTCGGGAGACACAAAAATGCAAAGACGAGAGAGACTCGAAACTCAACTCCAAGTAAGAGCCCATTCCCCGTGGGAAGGTGAAGGACATAGAATATACCCAGTGCCGATCGAGATGCCTTTTGCTTGGTTTTCAAAGAAATGCCATGTCTCATTCTTTTCACACTCATTCTTTCTATTTGCATAACATCTAATTATTTATGCAACGAAATAACAAAGGAGAAATCCAAAAGATGTCTACTACCTGGAGGAGAATAAATTTGGTGGCAAGTATAAGATGAGCTGGAGCAAATAAATAAATATGAAAAGTGCAGTGAGTAGCTATCATAGCTTGAACCCTAAGTTCCAGATCCTGATAATACATCATAAAAGGAAGGGAAGGAGCAGGACACAGATTCTGGAATGAGATCAGGCGAGGAGGCAAGGGGCTGTACACTGAAGTGCAGGAGAGATGGGAGGAGACCCTTGGGGAATGACGAAGACCTTCTAATAACCTGCCAGCTCAATTTGCAACAGAAGCAAACTCTGTGTTTGTGTATGTGTTTGCACACACATATACACATGTGAATATACAAACATGCATACGTATATAACTATATGTTGTGTATGTGTGTCTGTACACACATATACACATATGTATATATACATACATACATATATAACTATATGTGTGTATATTGTATATATATTGTATTATATTAAATATATATTATATATAAAAATTTCCCTGGCTTTTGCCCTTTATTACATAGAACCCATTGAATAAGATCACATACATTTCCCATCTCATATTCTCAGCTAAACGAGCCCAAAAACACTGGCAGATTTGAGTCTGAAACTTTTGTTTCTCTAGGGTCTTGTTTGCAGCAGAAGATATTTATATTAAAACTTTAATTTCTCAAGGAATGAAAAACAAAAGCTTAACCTAGATTTGGATTTTAAAATTAAGTTTAACTTTATTATATTTTATAGTACATGAAACTGATACCTTTAGCTCTTACCAGTAATTGCCTTTCTAATTGCCTTCTGCTTTAATTCATGAAGAATTAAACAATGGGTTCCCAATCAATAGTGTTGGCAAATGATTGCTGTTTTTCTTCTTTGAACTAGCATTACGATGTTGGGAGTTTTGTTTCCATAATGAGGAGCAATGCTAATCTTCAATCACACATTAGCAAAGAGAGGCCGGTTTCCTTTGGCTTGAACTAAGTGTGGTTGACAGGAATCGTGTTCTGTAGATAGGGTTCATCTCTGAGGGCCCTCTGCTTTGAGTTGAGAATAGAAAAATGTAAAACCGTAAGGAGTTTCCTGCTTTGTTTTCCTTGTGACTTATTTGCCATTACTCTTTTCTAAACGCTCCTTAATTTCTTACACTGGAACTAACAACGGGTATTAGCAGTGCAACTTTGAAGTGCTAATGCTCTTCCATGCTTCGTGGGTGCGCCTGGGACCCAGTAAGATGTCCCGTAGGGGCCCAAAGACAAAGAAGCTGAACTTCACTCCACTCCATTCCACGCACAGGGATGTCTTTTCCTAGATGGCTTCCAGAATGGGATCCCTGTGCAGGTTCCAGCTTCTAGGGAAGGCAGGATCTGCATACGGCTCAGACAACAGATCTGACTTCTTCTCCACTCAGTAAATCCCTGCGTCCATGCACCACCACCAAGAACCTCAACCAATATTATGCATTTCCCAGTGTGGCTGTTGCAATTTAATAAACGTACCTCTTGAGTACCAGTTAGTGGCCTGACTTTTTTTTTTTTTTTTTAATTTTTTGAGGCAAGACCTCACTCCTCAAGACTGGAGTGTAGTGATGTGATCATGGCTCACTACAGCCTCGACCTCTTGGGCTCAAGCAATCCTCTCACCTCAGCCTCTCCAGTACCTAGTACCTCCAGTACCTAGGACCACAAGCATATACGGCTACAACCAGCTAATTAAAACACATTTTTAAATATGTAGTCTTGCTGTGTTGCCCAGGCTGGTCTTGAGTACCTGGACCGAAGCGGTCTGCCTGCTTTGGCTTCCCAAAATGCTAGGCTAATAGGCTTGAGCCATCATACCCAGTCTTGGCATGGGATCTGTCTGAATATTCTTAAAAAATACATTTTTATTAATATCAAAATCCTCAAGCATTTCAATTCCTCAATATTATTTGAAATGACTATGATGCAGGATTCTTTTAGTGCTGCTTTGCCAGCCGGAAATCTCTGCAGCTGGAGGTGCCTCTCCTGGGCTTTGCTTCACTCTGGGCTTGCTGCTGGGCTCGCTCTACCCGCTTGGCTTCTATTACCAGCCTGGATTTCGCACCCACCATGGCTCTGTGCTCAGCCCGTGGTTGGACCAGGCGTGCTGAGACCTGCCTCCACTTGGGTGCTGGTGTCTGGAGGAGGGGAACATGGCAGCACCCCAAAACTCAGAGATGTCAGCAACCATGGAGCTCCAAGGGGTGTTATGGCTCTCGCCTGGGAAGTCCTAATGTTGAGCCCCAAGGATTGTTACTGCTATCTCCCTTTCCCACCACCCACAGCAACAAATTGGTGGGCATGTTACAGCTCATTTGTGTCATGGCTCGGTTGTGTTGTAGTTCGTTGCCACCACCCACAGCGTGGGTGAATGTGGGGGGAGTGTGTGGTGCCCAGCAGTGTTTTCTCCCCTCTTGCTCAGTGAGCAGGAAGGAGGGTTACTGTGTTACTGCTCCTTTCGCACCCACCTTTCAGTGGGTTCCAGGTTCTTACCCCAGGTCCAAGAGGAATGAGGTACACAGACACTGGAGAGTGAGCAGGATGGAGAAAAATTGTATTGAGCGGCAGGAGAAAAGCTCTCAGCAAAAAGGGGACCTGGGAGCAGGTGGGCCTCTGCGTGAGAGGGGTCCTAAAAGCAGGTAGCCCGATGTGAGGCTGAGCTAGAGGTGTTTATGGGTTCAGAATTTGGGGGTGCATGCTGATTGGTCCATGGGTGGCCCAGAAAGCGTACCACTCTAAAAGGCATAAAGTTCTCACTCTGGTCATGGACACTACCTCAAACTAGAAGTTCAGTTTTTCAGGCTTTAAACTGTCTTTGGCTTGAAGGTTGGGTTTCAGCAGGACCCGCCCCTGTCTGCCTAGGAAATTGTCTGTCTCCTGCCACTATCAACTATATACTCTAGGTTTTGAAAAGATGGTTTTTATGACAAATACTAAAATGTTACAAATCATAACACAACCAACTGCTTAATGGAAGCGTCTGTATATTCAGAAATGGATGAGATGGATATAGATTGTGAAAGTTTGAGGGAAGAAGAAAAATAAAGAACTTACACTGTACTCTAGAAAAGAAACTAGGCTCACTGTATTCTATTATACTTGCAACAATAGGGATTTGATTGTAGTATACACACACACATACACAATGGACATTCTGTATTCCATAGGACTAGGAATGTCTGATGATCTATTTATCTCCCGCTCTCTTTACACATACTTACTTATATTTATATTAGTTAATTCAATATTTATTTAATATTTTCTAGAAGTTATAGGATCCAAAGATGAGCTTTGGGAAAAGTCAGATCTAATCTCAGTAATAGTACTCCCTTCCATTGATATAACACTTTAATGTGTTAACTCATTTTTATTAACTATTAGTATTACTCTTATGAGCTATTGTTACCATCTACTAACTCATTGGATTCCCACAACTTTTCTATAAGGTTCTTGAGGTCGCAGTTATTGTGATCCCATTTCTAGCTGTACAACCTGACCTCCAACAACTTGTCATTGGTCACACAGCCAGAAATGGCTAAATCAGGACCAAAAACAACAACAGCATTAAGAGCAGAAATCCCATGTCCTCTCTCTGCTGCTCTGCCTGCTGGATTCCATATTTTTCTAACCCCCAGTAGATACTATATGCCCACACATGACTACATGTCCTTATACCAGACTAAAATTATATCAGAGAAAATGCAGCAGCAAGAATAATTCCATAATAAAACCACGGGCAACGAACAAACACATTATTTCTCTTCTTTTTCCCGTACTCTAAATAAAAGCCATGATTTCCCTTCCTAATCTTTCACGGGGCTAGCCTGCAGCCTTGCTGAATCCTCAAGGATT
Source organism: Plecturocebus donacophilus (assembly GCA_004027715.1). Taxonomy (NCBI): domain Eukaryota; kingdom Metazoa; phylum Chordata; class Mammalia; order Primates; family Pitheciidae; genus Plecturocebus; species Plecturocebus donacophilus. The sequence continues at coordinate 26,177 of PVKP010010160.1, forward strand.
CCCTGAAGTTGACCACTATTTCTAGCCTTGTCTCTTTCTTCCCCTGAGCCCCCCGCCCCCCGGCACCACTTCATAGCTGCAGGTGCATCCCTGCCTCTGATCCCGTGAAGTGCGTCAACAGCATCTGCATATTCATTCGTTTTTTACTATATGTTTTTCTTAGTTCTTAGAGATGTCAATCTACATCGAAGAGCTGCAAGGAGAAGATATTTTAAACAACAGCCTCTCCTGAGTGTCATCCACCACCTTTAATCTTAAAGAAAAATGAATCAAACATGAAGCGTATGCATAATCCACACTGCAATGTAAAATCACACTTGAGATATTTAATAAATGTCAGTTTTGGAAATCAGAATTTATCAGGAGGAATTTTTTTTTTACATTTTTTTTTAACAACAACAACAAAAAAAATCCAAGTCCTAGGAAGAGTTTTATATTAGGTTGGTGCAAAAGTAACTGTGGCTTTTGCCATCACTTTCAATGACAAAACAAGCAATTACTTTTGCACCAACTTAATATATTTTATTTTATTTTATTTGCCAGGGTCTCACTCTGTTGCCCAGGCTGGAGTGCAGTGGTGCGAACCTGGCCCATTGCAACCTCCGCCTCCTGAGTTCAAGTGATCCTCAGCCTCCTGAGTAGCCGGGACTATAGGCATGTGTCACCACTCCCAGCTAATTTTTGTATTTTTAGTGGAGACGAGGATTTCTCATGTTGGCCAGACTGGCCTTGAATTCCTGGCTTCAAGTGATCCTCCCACCTCAGCCTCCCAAAGTGCTGGGATTACAGGCGTGAGCCACCACGCCCAGCCCCAACTTAGTATTTTCAAGTGTTTCAAGTGAATGTCTGATAGGACGTAAATGAAGTAGCATCCTTTTGAGGAACGAAGATGATCAGAAACACACGAAATTGAACTCCTTTTCCAGTGAAAGCTATTAAGATGATAACTAAATTCTAAAGACAAATAACATGGTGGGTTCTTCTGAGTGTCTCCAGTATAACTTTAAGATTTTTGACAGTGAGAAAAATTAAATAGAAAAAATATTTGAATTTTATTAGACAAAAATATTTAAAAATGAGCTTTCTCTGAGCAAGGCACACTGTTATTGTGCTTTGTCACTGTATTCTGTGTAGATTCCTGGGTTGAGTTTTCTACAGGACAATTAGTTCCATGAAAGTGTGATTTTCTAATAAATTGAAAGTGGGCAAAACAACCTGTCAGCTCTCTTCTCATGGTGAGAAACTTTTCTTTCTGGAAGAAATGATGCCTGGGGCATAGAAGGTGGAAGAACATCAGTACATGATTCTCAGCTATACGCCAGGTGTCCACACCCAGGTGAGTCAATTATCAGCAAAATAGCAAGTGGCCTCTGTTGATTTAGAGGGAAGTAAATGAACACACACAGCTGTAGATGAGGTCCATGCATGAAGTCCCAGGAAGAGGAAAGGAACCAAAAATATGCTACAGAACAAGATCTGTGAGAAATTAGGGTGGTCAGAAGACTTGCAGGGTTTCTCAGCTTCGTGGCCACATAGCAAACCCTGAATGATTCTCTGGACTAGAGATTTTCCAAAGGTTGATCAGCAAAGTTCTGTCTAGAAGCAGAAAAAGACTGGAGAGTTTCCTAGAAGAAACGGATGAGGATTCTTCAGCAAACAAAGTAAGTATCTATGGCATGCGGGAACGCATTTGCAAATTACACTGCCAACAATTAGGAGGGTTCCTTTAAGAGCTTCTTAGAAGGTCTGGTAGACCCACTGAGTCTATGCATTTATATTCATGAACTTAGGCAAGGGGAAGCTTTTTGGATTCCAGGAATAATTTTTTCCTGCTTTGCACTAGCTTCAGTTATTCATGAAACAAATATTGAATGGGTATGTACTACAGCACAGCCGTGTGCTGGACACAGGGTGACCACGACAAGCAAGGTCTCATCCTTCCTTAAATAACTTCTTAAATAAGGTACCATGTGTTCCCAGGCAAGAGCTGCATGAGAAGCGAATTCAATGGCATGGGATCTACCAAAGGATCATGCCGAGGGCAGTGGAAAGAGACAGCCTGTTGTGGAAAGAATGGCCAGGGAAAGAGGTAAAAACAAAAAGGTTCTGAAAAGCATCTCAGTAGGAAGTATATAGAAGAGAACCAACAGATTTGGAGAAGTAGCTCCACAAACCAGCACTGTGCTTAAAAACATTAAAATAGACATAACCCGCACTCTCCATGACATTCTCTCTCTCTGTTGCTCTCTCTCACTGACACACACACACACACACACACACACACACGCATGTGTATCCACTGTACTCTGCTTCAGATATCAAAATTGCAAATACAGAACTCTTTTTGGAAGGATACCATACAAAACAACTAAAAGTTGTGATGTTTAAAGATAACACACCTTTGAATGCATAAAAGAATCACTCATTTTCAGCAGTGAAGAAAGCATACACTTTTTTTTTTCTTTGAGACCAGGTCTTGCTCTGTTACCCAGGCTAGAGTGCGATGGCATAATCATGGTTTATTGCAACCTCTAATTCTTGGGCCCAAGTGATCCTTTTGCCTCTGGCTCCTGGGTAGCCAAGATATAGGCACACACAACTGTGTCCCGCTAACTTTTTCTTATTTTTTAGTTTTTGTAGAGATGGAGTTTCACCATGTTGCCCATGCTGGTCTTGAACTCCTGACCTCAAGTGATCCTCCTATCTCAGCCCCATAATGTGCTAGGATTACAGACATGAACCACTGCACCTAGTGGCATATGTTTTTAAAACATTATCTGACAACTCTTCAGCTTGTTTTTCTTTCATTCACTCATTCAACAAATGTTTACTGGGCTCCTACCTTATGCCACATGCTAAGCCAGGAGCCTGAGATATGGCAGATAAAAAGCAGACATGCTCCCAGCTCCCCGAGGAGAAACAGTTGCTGCCTGGAGAATGCCAGGCAAGGGCTGGTGAGGAGGGATGTTCCAGGCAGAAGAGCAAGTGCAAATGAAATGTCAGAGGCACTGGGAGAACCGCGGGACCATTGGAGGCAGGTGGTAGGGAACGGTGAAAGATGTGATCTCATTCTACAGACGGCTGTTTTGTTTTTATTTTGCTTTGCCGTGCTGTTAAGCCAAAAGTGACTCTCTTCCCCATCCATCCTGGTCAGCGGCCCTAGTGTGTAAAAATATCCAGCTGGATTCTCTGGTGCATTCAAACCTGGGCTGGAAAATCAGAAATCAGGTGCCATTGTGGGAGGTAACTGAGTAACTGTCAAGGAAACACTGCTTAGTTCCTGAGTGGAGGGTTAATGAGATAAAGCAAAAATCTAAAGACCCATCCATATTGTGAGAGACAAAAACTTGTGGTTCTGGTTGTGGAATCAAGTGGACCCATCTTGCCTCCATGCTAATCACCCCTCACTTCAGTGCCCCTGTCTCTTCATACTCCGGAAACCGGAGGGAGAGGCCCATGACTCAGTATCAGATGGCAATTCAGAGCATTTTTATAAATGGAAAACACTTTCCGGAAATGGACGGGACTGTTTCCAGGAATAGATTTCTAATGGACAAGAAAGTAAGAGTCCAGAACATAGTGACCCCATCCAGAACTTAATGTCACTAGTTATAGTTGTATAATTGAACCATTAATATATTGCACGCAAAATTTAGAAGAAAAAAATGTGAAATATTTTAATGTTTTATAATATTTATAAAATAGATATAACAACTCACTGAGTCACTTGGATGCCGGACTCAAGACCAGGGCTGCGGCCCGCGCTGTTTCCAGGAGGAAGGGATAGGGTCTGTCCAGGCATAAGCCTGGTGTCCACATGCTCCTCAGGTTAGTGACCAACTGTGAAAACAGTCACATAGGTTTGTACCACTGGAACCAAATGGACCAAAGAATTGAGAGAAAATGGTTACCCCAAGAAAACTGATTTACTCTTAATCCCAGAATAACTGGTTAGTGATGTTGGCCAGGCCAACAGGTCATATGGCCCACTCTGCCATTGACTTACTCGTCTATGCTGGGTTCAAATGAAGCATTCATTGGAATCTTTCCCACACTTTTTCCTCTGTCTCACAGGCAATTGCCTCTTGATTCTTAGAACTGCAACTAGTGACCATATTCTGAACACATGCTTATCAGCACACACATTATGACAATTGTCTCCCATTTGTCTCTCATAGAAAGTGATCGTATTTAATTCTTGCTTTTATCTCTGGAATCTAGTACAGACGTTGGGTCATTCATTAATTCTTTCATTCACTTACTCAACAAATGTTTATTGGGCTCCTACCTTATGCCACATATTAAGCCAGGAGCTTAAGATATGACAGATAAAAAGCAGATATGCTCCCTGCTCCCCTAGGAGAAACAGTCACTGCCTGGACAATTCCAGGCAAAGGCTGGTGAGGAGGGAGTGTTCCAGGTAGAAAAGCCCAGGTGCAAAAGAAATGTCAGAGGCACTGGGAGAACCACGGGACCACTGGAGGCAGGTGATGGAGCACAGTGAAAGATGAGTCTGCAGAAACACACACAGCGAATTTGCAGTTTTCACCCCATGGACAGTGGGAAACCAGGAGGGGTTACAAGACTTAGGAAGACCAAAGGACAGGTGGAAACGGGGAGAGGATCAGATCTGCGATTTGAAAAGATCCTATCAGCCGCAATACAGTCACTAGATTAGAGGAGCTGATAGGACGTGCCAGGAGACCAACCGGAAGGAAGAACATCCATGGTAGAGGTGATGGAGGCTGAAAATAGAATGGGGAACGGGAAAGGGGGTGGAAAGGCAGGACACAGAAGCCAACTAGGAAAATGTGCTGAGACTTGTGTTACAGGTTGAACTGTGTTTCCCGCCAAAACCCATAGGTTAAAATCTTGACTCTCTAGGGCCATGACAGACGTACAGAACCCCAAATCAAGATGGCTGGTGTCCTGAGGAAAAGAGGAATTTTGGACACAAAGACCTACATGCAGAAAGAACATCATGTAAATGTTGTAATTATGCTTTTGCTACAAGCCACAGAATGCCAAAAGTTCACCAGATTTCAAGAAGAGAAATGGAAGAGAGTCCTCGAGTGCCCTCAGAGGGATTGGGCCCTGACAGTACCTTGATATCAAACTTCTGCCTCCAGAATGGGGAAGGAATCCATTTCTGTTGTGTATGCAGCTCACTTTGTTGTTCTTTGTTATGGCAGCCCTAGCAAAGTGATACAGCAGGCTGTTAATTTGAATTACGATAGTTCAGCATGCAGTCCGTTCATATCCATCCCTTTTTGATATTCCTATAAAATACTCACGAAGGAAGTGAATGGGATCAAAGAAGAAAAATGCGCATTTAAACAAGTTTTTTCTTGCAGGACTTTAAAGGATATTAATATTTTAATTATACCTCATGAAACTCCAAGATGGGGATATAGTTTGCATGGTCTTCCAGGGCTGACAGGAGTGACTGGGAGAACTTGGGTTTGGTCAACACAACACTGGATACATGTCTCCCCCAGAAGCCTGGAGACACCTGGAACTTACCCACCCTCTCATTTTTCTGATAAGGGAAGATGAGGTCCAGAGGGAAAAAAAGCGACAAAGCCAGCCTCTCGTTTTTGTTGCGGAGTAAGAACTGGAAACCTTTACTGTGCTTCCTTCAACACATTATTTGAATTATTTTACTTAGTAATTTTAGTAATCCTCTTCTAGGATGAAAAACAGTTCCTTTTTGGGAGCAACCATTTTTACCTATGAGTTCTTGTTCCATCAAAACCACAATTCACAACAAAATCACGACCAGGCTGGGCACGGTGGCTCATGCCTGAAATCTGAGCATTTTGGGAGGCCCAGGCGGGTGGATCGCTTGAGGTCAGGAGTTCAAGACCAGCCTAGCCAGCATGGTGAAACCCCATCTCTACTAAGAATACAAAAACTAGCTGGTGGGAGGCCGAGGCAGGCAGATCTCGAGGTCAAGAGATGGAGCCCATCCTGGCCAACGTGGTGAAACCCCGTCTCTACTAAAAATACAAAAATTAGCTGGGCGTGGTGGCGTGCGCCTGTAGTCCCAGCTACTCGGGAGGCTGAGGCAGGAGAATCGCTTGAACCCAGGAGGTGGAGGTTGCAGTGAGCCAAGATTGCGCCACTGCGCTGCAGCCTTAGTGACAGAGTAAGACTCCATTTCAAAAAAAAAAAAAAAGGAATTTATTTAGAACTGGGCTTTTACTTAGCAGAATACTCTGGCTAAGAAAGCCACTCCCCAGAATTGGCTATCTTTCCGCTATCTGATTCAACAATGAGGATCTGCTTCTTATTCTCACTTTCTATGCAGAACTTTGCAATTAAAAGTAAAACAATTGTTTCTTGGATGGCACCTGAAGATACTCTGGCATTTCTCCCAGTGTTAATTAATATTTTGCCCATACCAAGGTCAATGTTCACCAAATTATTTCCTTTTAGTGTTGGGATAATAGATAATATAAAGAAATAAAAAACTGTTCCATTGTAGGAGAGAAAAAAAGGCATGCAAGAAGTAAGAATATGAATTAGAATTTTGCAGACAAAAACCCCTTCCAGGAGCTCTGTGGGGGAAGGGAAGGGAGAGAAATTCACAATAGAATAAATAGATTATTATCTCTATAATGATGTCTTGGAGTTAGGAGCTGTAATTAATTACCTGCAATGACAACTGGTCAAGGAAAAGCCAGTGGCAATGGCACTGGTGGCTGACAATCTACTGTGATTTGAGAAAACCCTGTCACATCCAGGCTGGCTAATTTATTAGGCATTCAGTTCTACTCAACTGAAGCTCCAAAGAGAAAGTCCTATACGTATAGAACAGCTTCAGAGAAACTTGTACTAGTAAAATGAAAAGCCAGCGACAATCCCAGACACTGCGGCTCTGCAAGCTTGTCCACATGGCCATCTCTTCCCTGGGCTGTGAGCACACTGTGGGCCGATTTGGGGCTTAAATTAATCCCTGTGTGGTGTCCAGAGAACACAAAGCCAGCCACAGGATACAGGCTGATTACTTTAAAACATTTTTTTGAATTGAAGGGAGCCAAATAAGATGTAATAAAACATAGGAAACAAGAACAAAAGCAAAGATCTCCAGTTCTCAAGTGGAAAGAAACCATCCCAAGTTCCCAGCCGGTCTGTGCACACTTATTTGACCCAGATGCTTCCATGAGGAGCAGGAATTGGGCAGGTGTATGATGCCACCCAAAGGACAGATGGGCTAAGGGACCATGTTTGCCAAAGCATGACTTCATTCTCGCCCCACATCGGGGAAGTGTGAGTAGGAAGGGATTCTTCTTCATTAGGTTTTGAAGCACAAAATAAAAATCTGTCTGATAGGATGCGACTTCTCTCTGAAAGCTGAAGGAAGCTTCCCAAGAAATTTGCTTAGTTACCTGGAACATCTAAAGATGGAATTATTATCCTTCGTATATACGGAGAGGTGAACTGGGGAAGGTGGCCTGTGTACCCACTCTCTCATACCACCCCAAAGCCCAGGAAATATTCTCTGTTCCTGGTTCTGCTTACTCAGTGCAAATAAGCTTTCCCTGAAGTCAAATGCAGAGATGGTACCTTGATGCTGGAGAATCCACCTGGTGAAATTCTGTGAAAGGCCACTCTCGAGGGCTGAAGCCCAGCTGCAACGTTTTGGCATTAGGAGGGGGAATCACATTTAAATTTTGAATATTCGATGCAAGTCTTCACTACAGCGTGGCTTAGCTGCAGCGACTTCAGCAAGAGGAGGCTGATGAGTGAGTGATTAATTCGGAAGGACTCCAGAGGGAAGGTGGCTGGCTGGGAGGTGCTGGCTTTGCCAGAGCAAGGACCCTCCAAGGCCCGCTTATGCTCCAGACGCGCCCCTTTCCCTCTGTTCTGGGATAAAGGACAGAAGGAGGGAAGGAAGACAGAGCCTGCCACACCAGCGTCCCCAAAAGTGGCAGAGGTGGCAATGGTAGTGGATAAGGGGGAATTTTAAGCCACTGGTAAAAATGCCACTTTAGTTTCTGACACCACGTAGCACGGAGACAGTGTTGCAAACTGAGGCATCCTGTGTGGACTATGAAAAACAAGCTCAAAAATAGCACACAGCGTTACATCTGTATGGGAAAAACATACCCAGCAAGAGTAAAACATGATTTATCCTCAACCATTATTGGTGGTTCCCCCTGTGTTAGGTGCTGAAATTGTTGAGGGAGAAGGGAGGGGTTAAGGTTAAGGTTAGGACCTTAAGGAGATTCCGTCACACATTAACAGTTTAATTTTACATTAAATTATTTAAGTAGCTCTGATGCAATTAAATATTAATTTAAACAGCCTTTGTGATAATGATTATAAGCATAGTAAAAGGGCAATTTTTACTCAGGTGCAGTGAAATATATTTAAACTGTTTACAAAGTCATTTGCAGGTGGTTCAAAAAATCCATGTTTCCATGTCAAACTCTAAACCAACAATGGTCACTAATTATTTTGTAAATTCTATAAAGCTACATTAATTTAGAGTCCATTACTTATGCAGAATTCATGAACAATTCATCTAATTTGGAGTAATCAGGACCTCTGTCATGTCTAAGACGAAAGGGTTTGCTGGGCCAAGAAATAAAGAGGATTGAGGATATTTAAAGGAAATTAAGACAAAAGCATTTAAAAAAAAATAGTATATTACGGTTGAGGGTGTGGTTGTTCATGCCCGTAATCCCAGCACTTTGGGAGGCTGAGGTGGTCAAATCATTTGAGGTCAGGAGTTCAAGACCAGCCTGGCCAACATGGCGAAAACCCATCTCTACCAAAAAATACAAAAATTAGCCAGACATAGCAGCATGCACCTGTAACCCAAGCCACTCGGGAGCCTGAGGCATGAGAATTGCTTGAACCCGGGAGGCAGAGGTTGCAGGAAGCTGAGATTATACCACTGCCCTCCAGCCTGGATGACAGAGAAAGACTCCGCCTCAAAAACAAAATAAATAAATAAAATAAAATAGTATAGTATATGTATATACATGTTAATAATAATAATAACTACAAAAGCAAACAGTTCTGCTAATACTTCTCTCAAAGGCCATTGTAAATTCCTCCACTTGGATAGCCTTTGTTAAATCTTGTAAATTCAGAGTACGTATTTGCAGGTCCTCAGTGTGGATTTTTTTGCATAATTCCTCTAATAAAGAAATTGTATGCTGTGAGAATCACTTGGTGAAACTCTATACAAGGGTACTTTTGACTCTTTGAGTCCAAATTTTGTATTCAAAACGCAGTCTTCCTGAAGAGGCAGTTCAGGGCAGTGGTTAGGGCCCTGGCATCCGGGGCCAGACAACCTGAGTCGGATCCCATCTCTCTCTCCTGCCAGTTGGGTGACCTGGAGCCACATGCACTACGTCTCTGGGCCTCAGTTTCTCCATTTGCCACTGGGAATGCTCCAAACACCTGCCTCACAGGGTTGTTGTGAAACTAAATGAGCCAGTATTAACAGTGTCTTCCCCACATAAGAAGCCCCATATGAAGAGTAGCTTCACTGTTCTGTTAACGGTGACTGTGAGTATAAAGTGTCTAAAAAGAAAGCCCAGATTTGCCAACAGCAAGTGTGATATCTGGGGTTCACCAACCTGCAGGGAGAGCGCAGCCCAGGAGCAGAGAGGAAACAAGTCATTTGCAACTTGCCAGAACCCGAGACTAGAAGGCAGGTGAGGGAGTTCCTGGGAGATGTGAGTTTCTGCAGACTGTGGATCCCAGACTTCATGTTACTGGCCAAACCCCTTTATGACGTTACTAAGGGAGGAGACAGAGAACCTTTGAATGGGGATCTCAGCAATGGCAGGTCTTTCAGGAACCTAAAGAGGAATTCATGTCAACCCTGGGTTTGGGGTGACCTGATTTAACAAAGCCCTTCACGTTGTATGTGTCAGAATGAGAAAAAATTGCAGCTGGAGTTCTAACACAGACAGTGGGACCGTAGCCCAGACCTGTAGCTTATCTCACCAAGCAGCTGGACAGTTTCCAAGGGATGGCTGCCATGTTTAAGGTGGAGCAGATCAGCCAGAGTATTAAGAATAGCTTCGGGAAAATGTGTCAGGAAACAGGATTAAAGTGGGTGCAGGCACTTCCCTTGGTGCTATTCAAAATTAGATGTACGCCCTCTAAGAAAACAGGATATTCCCCCTATGAAATCTTATATCATAGCCCCCCCACATACTGTGGGCACTCCTGGGAACTCCTTGGGGGTGGAGAGAGATTGAGCTAGGACATCAGTTACAAGCTCTAGGAAAAATCACTCAGGACATTTCAACCTGGGTGAATGAAAAAGGCCCTGTGAGCTTATTCTCCCCAGTTCGCCCTTTCTCATCAGGTGATCTAAAGGACTGGAATGTAGTCCCTCTGAAGCCACGAGAGAAAGGACCCCAGACCAGGATCCTGGCCACTCCCACAGCTGTAAAGGCAGAGGAAATCCCAGCCTGGATCCACCACAGCTGCGTGAAACCTGCAGCTGCTGAAACTTGGGAAGCTAGACCAGACCCAGACAATGACTGCCGAATCATCTTGAGAAGGACAACAAGCCCTGCTCCAGCCATCATGGGATTTATTTGTCTTAAAATTTGGACTTACCAGTAGGGATGTTAACTGATCTTGGAGAATGCCCTCAGTGTGTGCACCAGGTTACTGAGGAAGGACATAAAATTACTGCCATTCTTTTGTTCTACAGTTATTATGAATGTAGAGGGACACAGAAGGGAACCTGTTTATATGATGGTACTCAGCATAAGGTGTGTAACCCAGGGGATGGACAACCTAATGTCTGCTGTGATCCATAAGAACTCCCTGTGCATACAACTTTTGAAATTAAACTCATAACAGGGTGATGGAACAACCCTACTAAGTTAATAGCTAAAACACAGGAAAAGGGAAGCCCAAAGCAGGTCACCCTAAGATTTGGCCTGTGCAGCCATCAATGCCTGTCATTCCAGTGGGGACAGGGGCTGTGGTTCCCTTGGATGGGAACAAAGTTATGCAAAAGAGCATAAGTATGTGGGCCAGAATACCTACTGTGGAATAATTGCCTTTATCAGTCATGGGTCACCTGGGCCACTTGGAAAAATAATAAAAGTGATCTCATTTGCCTTGTAAAAGGGAGGGACACCATTCCATAAGGTAACATCCCCTGTGTCTCAGGACATTGTAACCCAGTAGAATTAATAATCACAAACCCTAAAGACCCCAAATGGGAAAAAGGGGAGAATGTAATGCTAGGAATTGACGGAAAAGGACGTGACCCTGGAGTCAACATCCATATTCAGGGAAAAATCCAAAAACCCTCAGCCCAACCAGTGTATCAGCCCTTCTATGATATGTTAAATGAGCCAATGCTGGAGCTTCTGAAAAAGACAAAGAACTTGTTCCTCCAACTTGCTGAAAATGTGGCCCATTTCCTTAATGTACCTTCTTGCTATGTATGTGGAGGAACTACTATGGGTGATTGGTCATGGGAAGCTCGTGAGTTAGTACCCTCTGACCCTGTTCCTGACCTAACCTCAGTTCAAAGAATTCAAACCAACAGTTTCTGGGTTTTAAAGGCTTCAATTACTGGACAATACTGCTTGGCCAGAGAAGGAAAAGACTTCACTCTTCCAGTAGGAAAGCTTAGCTGCTTAGGGCAACAACTGTGTAATGGAACCGTGAACACTGTAACCTGGTGGGGCTCAAATTACACAGAAAAGAACCCCCTCCTAAATTTTCCAAAATTACAGGATGCTTGGAATCATCCTGGGTATCAGAGAGACTGGACGGTCCTGGTTGGGTTGTACTGGATATGCGGACATAGAGCATATGTACAACTGCCTGAAAGATGGACAGGTAGCTGTGTCATAGGCACCATCAAACCTTCTTTTTTTCTATTATCTGTTAAGATAGATGAGCTATTAGGATATCTGATCTACTCTGCCCAGGAAAAAAGAAGTCTAAAGATAAGCAAATGAAAAGATGATGAGTGGCCACCAAAGAGAATTATTAAGTATTATGGGCCAGCCACATGGGCGGAGGATGGCTCACAGGGATACCAGACTCCTATTTACATGCTCAATCTGATCATCCGGTTGCAGGCTGTTTTAGAAATGCTCATTTATGAAACTGGAAAAGCTCTGTCCATTTTGGCCTGACAAAAAACTCAAATGAGAAATGTGATTTATCGGAACCAATTGGCCTTAGATTATTTGCTGGCAGCTGAAGGAGCAGTCTGTGGAATATTCAATCTAACTAATTGCTGCCTACACATAGACGACCAGGGTCAAGCAGTGGAGGAGATTGTAAGACATAACCAAACTGTCACACGTGCTGTGCAGGTATGGCACGGATCTAACCCTGAGCCCTTGTTTGGAGGTTGGTTCTCATCCTTGGGAGGATCCAAGACTTTCATCATATGCATTGTAATGATAATAGGTGTTTGTTTGTCACTTCCTTGTTTGCTCCCCCGTTCCTTCAGATGATTAAAAGATTCATCCCTCCTTTAGTTAACGGGAGAACCACATCACAAGTATATTATATGCATCATTATCAATCAGTTTCTTCAGAGGGTCAGGAGAGTGAGAATGAGAGTAAGAACTCTCACTAATAAATGAGGTTCTCAAAGCGGGGAGTAAGGAAGGAGACCCTTAATCCTCTTTGGCTCCTAAGGCCATTTCCCCTTCAGCCTTCTACATTGCATCTCAAAAGGAGAAGTTAGAAGTCAATCAAAGGAGAAACTGGTTGGTGCTGCTGGCCCATTTAAGGATAACATCCCTACTGCTAACCGCAATCCCATCTCTAGATCACAGATATAGAGGAATCTTTCCAGAAGGTGTTGTTTTTACTTAAACATGATCAGACCCCCACCTAAGTCACATAGTCCATGCTTACTTCATGGATCATGACCCTTTCACATCTGATTTCTAGAGTTGCAAGATCAAGACCCTTTCACATGTGATTTCTAGAGTTGCAAGCCTTTAAAAGGCAAGGATTTTCTTTGTTGGGGAGCTCAGTTGTTAGGCATCTAAGCCACTGCAGGTTCTGGCCGAATAAATCACCCCTTCCTTCCTAGTTTGGAGCTCGAGAGTTTTGTTTGCAACTGCTCCTGCTTCACCATGATCCAATCACCTCCCACAGGGTCTCACCTACAACACTGGGAATTACACCCAATCCCACCAGGCACCACCTCCAACACTGAGAATTACAATTTGAAGTGAGATTTGGGTGGGAACAGATCTAAATCATGTCAGTGGCCCATGGATCATCCAGGATCATCTCCCTCATAGCAAAATCATTTTCTTAAGCACATCTGTGAAGTCTCATTTCCCACATACAGTAACGCATTTGCAGGTTCTGGAAATTTGATCATGAACATCTTCAGGGAACCATTAATCCACCTAGCACAGGGACATGCCTTCTCAAACTCTTTATTTCACCCCTTTTCCTAAACCTGCTCCTCCCTCTCCCAGCCTTCCTCATCCCAGTAAACACCAGCAGCCTTACTAAATGCATCTTTAACTACCAAGATTAAAAAAAAAATGGCCATGACTCTGATAAATTTCCCAGAGTCATGAGAGCCTCAACTGATATTTAAATAAAAACTTGCCTATTAAGCAAATGCACATTAAAAGAAAAAGAGGAATAAACAGATGTCTCTCATTAACAAAAGAAGGGCTTTTATTTTTACTCAACTTTACTTTTATTGCCCTCCTAAATGCTCATCCATAAATGGAATAAAATGAAGGATTCAGCTAAATAATACATTTTTTCAAGTTTCAAGATGTGGGAAACTCAGAAGTTGAGACAAAGGACACAGCAGCTTGGCCAGAGGCTGGCCAAGGAGACAGCTGCCATGTCCAACTTGTTCTGGGATCATATGACTCTCAACCCTTATTCAAATAAAACGATTTCCCTGAAGGAGATTGAATGGATTCAGTCAGGGTCAGAAGAGCAGGCAAGGCACAGCATTGACCTTGACCTGACCTTGCAGCCATCACCTTATCTGTACCTGGCCCCAGTGCTCAGGAATTTGCAATGACCCCTGTCATCTCACGGGGCTAGGGACAATCTCCAGGTCCCACAGGGCACTAGGTAGGTGGTAAGCATGAAGCACACACACTGTGGAATTTCCTCAGACTCATAATTTTATTTGCATTTTAAAAACTTTCCAAAACAACTATGGATCTCTCCTCCTTCCCTAGAAATCACTGGTTCTCTTAGTTTCTCTTCTGCTTACCCTTAAAGACCATGGCTTACAAAAAAATGTTTAATTTCCCTTTTACCCCTACTACAAGAAATAATCCAGCATGAATATTCTAGTGACTGTAACTTCCGTTCATCCCCAATGCTCTTGATAAACAGCGAGTGGCTGGGGCTCTGAGAGACTGGAAGGAGAGACTCCTTGGGGACTCCTCATCACCTGTGCTGGCTACCAGGTAGGAAGAGGAGTCCAGTTCCCAGAGCTCCCATCTTCACAAGAAAAGATAGAAGAGCTATATTTTTACTTGTGGCCTTCCAGTATTATATGTTGTCAAATAATTCAATCTTTCTAAACTGACTGAAGAGTTTGGCACCTGACATATGCATGGGAAAGACATCCTTAATTTAGCTCTCTGGGAAGTAGATGCTTAAATAGGGTTAGGAGTACAGGGAGTTTACTGGGGGCAGTACCCATTGTGTTAGTCAGGGTTTTCAAGGGCTACAGGACTAATGGGATAGACGTATACATGAAGGGGAAATTATTAAGGAGTATCAACTAACACAGTTACAAGGTGAAGTCCTGCAACAGGCTGTCTGGAAGCTGAGGAGCAGAAAAGCCAAACTGAGGACCAAGGAAACCAAACCTTAAAAGTAGGGAAGCTGACAGTATAGCCTTCGGTCCATGGCCACAGGCCCGAGAGTCCGTGGCAAACCTAAGTCCAGGAATCCAAAAGCTGAAGAACTTGGAGTCTGATGTTCAAGGGCAGGAAGCCTCCAGCACGGGAGAAAGAGGAAGACCAGAAGACTCAGCGAGTAGGCTCCTTCCAGCTTCTTCTGCCTGCTTTACTCTAGCCATGCTGGCAGCTGATTGGATGGTGCCCACCTGGACTGAGGGTGGCTCTCCCTCTGCTAGTCCGCTGACTCAAATATGAATATCCTTTGGCAACACCCTCACAGACACACCCAGGAATAATACTTTGCATCCTTCAATCCAATCAAGTTGACGCTCAGTATTAACTATCACACCTGAGGGAGAAAGTGGGGCTGGACAGGGAGGGTTTGGGAAAGGGATCTAATAAAGCCCAAGCCAGTACAGATGGGGGCTTCAGAGGTGCTTGGTCGCCCATTAAAGGAGTCCTGCACTCGAGGGAATGGGTCAGACCCTAACATCCCTGGAGCGCTCAGCTCTGTCATTGACTGGCTCCCTGGGAGGAGTGTGGCCTCAGTTCAACAACAGAGGCAGATCTGGAAGGCCTTAGCAGGTGGGGCCTCTCAGCTACTGAAGCCTTGGAGCTAAATGGCAAGGCACAGAAATCTAGGCAGTGGCCAGTGGCTCACCCCTGTAATCCCAGGACTTTAGGAGTCCCAGGTGGGTGAATCATGAGGTCAAGAGCTGGAGACCATCCTGGCCAGCATGATGGAACCCCATCTTTACTAAAAATACAAAAAATTAGCTGCATGTGGTGGTGTGCCCCTGTAGTTCCAGCTACTTGGGAGGCTGAGGCAGGAGAATCGCTTGAACCTGGGAGACGGAGGTTGCAGTGAGCCAAGATTGCACCATTGCCCTCCAGCCTGGTGACAGAGTGAGACTTTGTCTCAAAGAAAGAAAAAAGAAAAAAAGAAATCGAGGTGGCATTGTTCCACAGCAGCCACAAAATGTTTTGCAAGGGACCCACTTCCACTCCTGAGCAGGGATTGTTGATTTGATGAGTCTTTCATCTCAGAGAGGTAGATTTCATCCACACATTAGTCTACTTGTTGATTCATTTAGCAGATATTTACAGGGAGACAGCATTTACCAGGTTCTGTGCCAGGGAGGTCATCGCACCTTTCAAGAATGCACGCTCTAGGGTCAGCGACACCCCTCCCCAGGCCTCTGTGGTGTGTGTGGTCAGGATTCTGCTCAGCATAGAACAGGACCACTCACTCAGTCTCAGGGCCAGCCTTCTGAGCATGTTCAAAACCAAGCCATCCTTGTGACTTCTCTGGTGGCTGAAATCCTGGCTTATTGGAAATTCATAGTGTTACAATGCCTGTCCACACATATTTATCTAAAACACATAACTGACTGGCAAGATGAGTCACATTTCAGTTTCAGGGTTGGGTGGTTGACAGGAAGTGGAAATGGAAAGGAGAAAATACCTTGTTGGTATCATATCTTGACTCGCAGAGAGATCAGATCACAGGGTATTTAAATCTGATGTCACTTTTGGAGCAAGTAAAGGGAAAGGAGGAATAGGAATCTTAGCTAAGAAAAGACAGAGATGCCAGCTTATTCATTCAGTGTTTAAAAAATTGAGAGCCCCTCTATGTACGCTTTGTAGCTACGTTGGGAGTGACAGCAGAAACACTCTCCTGGTTCACGGTGCTGTGGTCTGGTGAGAAAAACAACACAATAAACTGATGAAAAGTAAATGCATAAGATAATATTTGACAATGAGGAATGCTTTGAAGGATATACAACAGGTTGGGGTGTGAGATGGACTAGAACTATTGAGAATGAGCTGAATGAGCCCAAAAGAAGAGGCTTCTATGGAAAGGGAATGGCTCAAATGGAAATACCCGGAGGTAGGAACAGCCTGGCTCACAGTAGAACTGGTACATGGCCGTGTGGTCTGTGAGCAGTGGGAGGGTGGAGAGAAGGTCAGGGAGGAAGGTGGGCCGGGCACACAGCATCTCGGGGCCTCTAAGCACTGAGATTCTGAGCACATAATGACATGAAGCCCTGGCTCTTCGGATGTTAAAAACAAAGGAGCAAGTCCTGGTGTTCAAATGCTGTCCCATAATACTGAAGAACAGAGATGAGGAACGCCCACCTTCTCCTCCTCATCAAGTCTCCTAAACAACCTGCCCAACTCACCTGTCTAGAAGGAACCTCCTTTCTACCTCCTGGTGTCCTCATCCCTGGAGCCATAGCTATGAGAACAGGTGTGTACACTGGACCTAGGCATGTATCCTCTCTGATATGGTTTGGCTGTGTCCCCACAATCTCATCCTGATTTGTAATCCCCATAATCCCCATACGTCAAAGGAGAGACCAGGTGGAGGTGGAGGCAATGGGATCGTGGGGGTGGTTTTCCCCATACTGTTCTCATGATAGTGAGTTCTCACAATATCTGATGGTTTAATGATCATCTGGCATTTCCTCTGCTTGCACTCACTCCATCCTGCCGGCCTGTGAAGAAGGTGTCTGCCTCTCTGCCATGAGTGTAAGTTTCCTGAGGTCTTCCTAGCCATGCGAAACTGTGAGTCAATTAAACCTCTTTTCTTTATAAATCATCCAGTCTCAAGTATTTCTTCATAGCAGTATGAAAACGGACAAATGAACTCTTCTTTGGAACCCCTGCGTCAGTCAGTGGTATGGAGCTAAGGTCTAACACTAAGTGGACTTGAGGTTCTAAGGTATTTGTGGGACCCCCAAACCTAAGAAGGATCTGAACCAGAGCAGATGGAGGAAACAGTCAACAGAGAGGGTGGCTAGAAATAAATCATAATAATAACAGACTAGGCTACTCAACACCTCGTTAGAAACCAGACCCCGAATCTAAGCACCAGGCATTAAAATGGTTAATTTTGGAAGCGAATTATGGCAGATACTACTGTTATCTTTATTTTACTAATGTGGAAACTGGGCTAATTTGACAAAGGTGCAGAAACAAAGGCAAGACATGATTGTGTTCTGCTCCAGGACAGCGACTGAGAGACTAGCTAATCCTTGCTGCAGTAAAATAAACTCTTGTGCAGGACAAGATACTTCTGGGTTCCCATAGGCGGTCTCCATGGCAGGTCCCCATGAGGGAGAGGAGGTCACCCCCTATCCAGCCTATGACAGCTCTGGCTGATTGACAGGCACAAACATGGCCTCCCCATTCCACAGCTGGGTATAAAGCATGGTGGTGCCCACTTACCAGTCATTTCTCAGCCATCATTCTCATTATGCTTGTCAAGCCTTCTCACTGTCTGTAATGGGCATACGGTTATTTCTCTAATGCTTTGAATCACCAACTAGCTGTCCAGACATCTCCTCCGAAGCCAACATTTTTAAAGTTATTGCCTGCATTGACCGTGATCACGCAGTACCTAACAAGGAGAGATCCTGCTGTAAATGGGAAGGTGGGTGACATTTTAATACAGCACTTCCAAATAGCAGACAACATGATGAATAGGTTGTGATAAAATGATCACCTTGCAGGTGGCTGGATGTAATAAAGTGATATGTAATGGTCCACCAGGGAGCTTTTCCAGGAGGGAGAATGGATTTCTTGGGAGAGCCAAGGCTCCATCAAAAACCTTATTTCTTCTCAGCATTGATGGGTTGTCTGCCCTGAAGTGGACTGCTAACCACATGGATTAAAAAGACACCAGCTCTTCACTGAGCACCTGCTATTTGTCCTGTACTGCCTAGGGCTGGCACATAAAGCATGGGATATAAAGGTAGATGAAAGCCTCCACTCATGGGGCTAATATTTTAATGGGGGACGACCAACAATAAATAAGTATATAAGTTAAATACATAGTGTATCAGATGACTGTAAGTGCAATTGATAGCAGTAAGGCCAGGAAGAGGAAGAGAGTACTTGGTAAGTGGGGATACAAGTTTAAAGAAAAGAGTTAGGAATTCCTCACTGAGAAAGTGACCCCACTGGAACAACTCAGTGTAGCAACTGAAAGGCAGAAAAGTAAAATCATTATAATAATGACACTTTTAAAGTCATTACTCTGTACTGGGTATTGTCCTAACAATTTAACTCGAGGATGCTTTATTTTACAAGTATGAAAATTGAGATAAACACTTTAAAAAACCTTTCCCAAGGTCCCACGAGCAATAAGCTATAAAGACAGACCAGACATTGACCCAGGTAGTCTGACTCCAGCAAGTGTGACTTGAAGCCCATATCTCACTGTCTTTCATGGACTACAGTAGAGATTACTTAAGGCCATGAACTTACTGCTATGTAGACAAGGTTCAAGAGTCCTGCCCTACTGCCTGTTGGTCATGTGACCTGGGGACTCATTTACTTCTCTTTGCTTTCTCATTAGTATACTGGGGATATTCATATTTCCTGAATCTCAGGGCTCCTGTGAAGTTAAAATGATTTAATAAATGCAAAGCTCTAAGAAGAGTTCCCTACATATGTAAGTGTCCAATCAAAAATGTTATTCTTGCCAGTATCATCATCCAGTCCTTATTACCTTTTAGATCATGTGTAGGATGTAGGGAAATGTATCAGTGTTGTCCTTGGCAGAGAGAAGGTCAGAGATCGCCCACCTGTGGTGCCTGTGGAGTGTCTCAGGAGCATCTGCATTGCCGCATTCCTGAGGCAGCCACCTAGTCAAACACTGTCTGGAGAGGTTGTCCCCAGTGATTTTCCTATTCCTGACTATCAACTGGGATTTAAGGGTTGATGGGATGTGCAAACAGGAGAAAAGTGAGTGCTAGGGTCTGGATGTCTGTGTCCCCCCAAATTCCTGTGTTGAAATTCTCACTCCCAAGGTGGTGGTATTTGGGGTGTAGCCTTTAGGTGGTGATTAAGTCATGGGAGTGGAGCCATTATGAATGGATTAGTGCTTTTATGAACGAGGCCCCAGAGAGGGCCCTTCTGCCCTGTGAGGTTACAGCAGGCGATTTATAAGGCTGGAAACCAAATCTGCTGGTTCCTTGATCTTGTACTTTCCAACCTCCAGACATCTGAGAATAGATTTCTGTGTTTTCACCCACCTGGTTTATGACATGAGAGTTAGCCCAAACAGACTAAGGCAGTGAATGAGGTTGAGACCCACTGATAATGCCCAGTGAGTCCCATGGGAAAAAGCAAGTGTCCCTCTCACCCTATCCTATAAAATTTTTGTGGTTTTACACCTTAGAACATTTTTGTAAGTTTACATAGGACTCGGTTAATGTTTTAGATTCTATCTAGGTGTCCAGAATTTGTAAAGTTCAACCTGTACACATTTTCTACATATATGTACAAAAAAATTAAAGGAAAGATGTAATTACAAAATAATTGAGAAAAAAATCATAGAAGTGGATGTTCGTGGATGTGTCCAAACCAGTGTGAGGTGTGCACAGGGACAGGAGTGCTGGCTGCATTGGCTGGTGCAGTTGGGAGATGCTGGAGCCTGCAGGACGTCCTGAGCTCCTGGTCACTGGGCCAGCAATACGGCGTCCATCGGGATTCCTGCCCACTCAGCCTGGCTGGAGCAAGGTGGCACAATTTCCTGTTTCCAGGCTCGACTTCATTCTCATTCTACCAGTCGCAATGGATATCTATCCAATCACCATCATGTGTGTCACTTGTTACTCGTGTTAAAAGAAAAACTTCAGCCACATTAAATTTAAAGGAGTTTAATTGAGCAATGAACAATTCATGAATTGGGCAGCCCCCTGAATCCCAGCAGATTCAGAGAGGTGCCTCCAGGCATACCCTGTGATCAGAACAAATTTATAGACCAAAAACGTAAAATGAAGTACAGATATCAGAAATGAGGTCTGGAAACAGCTGGACTGGTTACAGCTCAGCATTTGCCTTATTTGAACACAGTTTGAACACTCAGCAGTTTGAACACTCTGCTGAGATTGGCCAAGACTCAGTAGTGTTACTGGTATCCATACTGGTGCATACTGGTATGTTAGGTTTTCAGTCTTGTCTGCCTATTAATTAGACTGCAGTTCATCCACAAGGACTTAATTATAGAAGTACGGAGTCTTTCTTAGGTCATATTTAGCTTGCTTTAACACTTGAAAACCTTTTATAGCTCCCAGGATCCACTGAATAAACACCAATAGCTTAGCCGGAGCCTAGAGGCCCTCCGCAGTCAGGCTCCCACCCCCAGCCACATCACCCATCCTTCCTCTCAAGCAGCCTGTTCCCACCACCCAGGATGACCCTGGAATTCCAGAATACACAATGTTCTTTTTCTGCCTTTCCCAATCATGATAAGTTAAACAAGATACAGATTTATTGCACACGCAGGATTTGATGATGATGATTTCCAGTGTGCTGTTGCACATGATTCTCCCAGTAACTGTATATGGCGGGCACCTAACGTTGCTTCCCTTTTGTTTAGAAGAAACTTCAGATTCGGGACGTTCCAGTAAGGCTGGATTTTGCTAAGGTAACAATCCCTGATTTTCCAAGACTTAAAACAACAGAACCGATTTGGCATTGTCACAATGTGAGAGGTCACAGAATCTGTTTCCCATGGCTTTGTCTCAGGAACTCAGGCTGAAGGAAGCGCCTTCATCCAAAGACTCAGACCTCTCAACCGGAGGTTGCAGGTTCTACCACAGCAGGAGAGAGAGTGGGCTGTGACTTTTCTTTTCGGCCCCCAAGATCATGAGACCTTGTATTATGCCACTTAGGAAAATAGGACCTATTTTCCTTTTCCGTATACCCTGAATGCACTCTTTTCTTAGAAGCAAAAAACAAACACAAATCCCAAGCTCCTGCTGCTGTCCAGAGCGGGTTCAAGAGTCCCGCCCTACTGGACATCAGAGAACACAGGAAGAGCCTGGTGCCTGAAGGGGAGAGGGTACGGCTGCCCTGATGACGGGGAGGAGGGGTCCTCTCTGGGTTTTGAATGTAGTTCACATGACCTGTTTTCTACTTTAACACAGGAAAACTAAAAGTCCCAATTTCTATTGTTTGTTCCTCCTAGACTCATGGTATGTTAGTTGAGTCAATTACCTGTGTGCATTTTTCTCTTCGTCTCTCTTAGGCGAAGCACTGATTTAAATTCAATCTGTCGTTATCTGGTCATGTCTAAGGCCTGTGGCCCATCACATTTGAGTGAATGTGGTTAGACAGATGTGGGGCGGCTCAATGCCACACAGCTCCACTTAATGCTATTGTCGGTATGGAGAGACACAACACTGGAAATATTTGTCAATCCCAGCAAATGTCCTTAAAATGTCCCCCAGGAACACATATGGATTCACTAAATAGCTTTCCAACCATAGAGAGCAAGAGACTGAAATTCCATCTTCAGTCATAAATTAACTTGGGGAATTCGGAAATATCCCATGCTATCTGTGAGCTGGAGATCTATGAATTTCAATCTGTCAATATCCA
Organism: Plecturocebus donacophilus; assembly: GCA_004027715.1. Lineage (NCBI taxonomy): Eukaryota > Metazoa > Chordata > Mammalia > Primates > Pitheciidae > Plecturocebus > Plecturocebus donacophilus. The sequence continues at coordinate 48,433 of PVKP010010160.1, forward strand.
CAAATAATTCCAAGACATTTAAAACGCACAGACTCGAGAGCCAGGGACATCTGGTTTACCAGGCATTCTCCCTCCAGCTTAGCGGCTGCACGTGTTCCTGCTGGCTGCTGGAAGAGATGATGGTGTCACACAGGTAGCGTGTCTTCCTGCCTGAGGTAAACACATTTAAGTCCATCAACGGAGTTATTGTTCTGAGGCCAGAATGTCTCCATCTCATATCTTCACTTTTGTTTCTCATACAAGTGTGATATTAATTTCTAACTCTGAGTGGCAGATTCCTCCCAGAGCTATAGAAATGATGGCAGAAGGAAGGGGAACATTTGCTGAGGACTCCCCGGACGCATCTTTTCACTTCACCAGTCACACCACAGCAGCAGAGCAAATATTGCAGGACTCATGTACAGCTCCACAAGTAATCCAATAAATGACAGGGGCCTCCCACTCTTAGCAATTCTCATTTAGAGTGTGATTCGCCTCTAAAATGTTTATTCCCCGATTCGTGGTGCTGTGAATTTATTTACACCAAAGCCTCGTGGAACCTGAAATTCATTAGGGCATACCCTCCACTTACGGCTCAGGAATTGCTGGCTGTACTCATCACCTCCCCTGCATCAGTTTAATCTCAAATACATGTATTTGCTGCAGGAATCACTAATGTGAAATTATAAAATTGTCAGTGAAGTCAGAATTCCTGATGGAGAGCTGTGTTCCATTTCTTTCTCCTGTAGCTCATGAAGGATTACCTAAGTCTGGTTCCTAACTTTATTCTTGAAAGAAGTGGGAAAGCCAGTGCCTTCTGAACTCGGGATATAGGTCAGAGGACACACCCCTGATGACTTCAGCCGGAAGCAGCTGAAAAGTGTCAGCTGAGAGACACATGACCACCCGCACTGGGCTTGTGGAAAGCTCTGAGAGGCAGACACATTTACCTGCATGGCCTTCCAGGGATGATGGCTTTCACTTTATTTTCATCTTACACATTTTATTTGCTTTACTCTCATTAGAAGGGAGTTTTGGAAAGCAGAACTGAAACTTAGGGCATGCAGTCTTCATCAACAACCATCAAGCCTGAAATCTGGGCTGCCTCAATGTGATGGCTCATTGCTAGTGGACATTGATGCTCTAAGGAAGTAGAAAATAATTGAACATGAGGTGATAACTGAAAATTCCGTCACACTCAGCTCATAAACATTGACGTTGTCACTAACCACCATGCACACTTTTTCTTTTGAGATGGAGTTTCAGTCTTGTCACTCAGGCTGGAGTGCAATGGCGCGATCTCGACTCACTGCAACCTCCGCCTCCTGGGTTCAAGCAATTCTCCTGCCTCAGCCTCCTGAGTAGCTGGGATTACAAATGCCTGCCACCACACCCAGCTATTTTTTGTATTTTTAGTAAAGATCTGGTTTCACCATGTTGACCAGGCTGGTCTCTAACTCCTGACCACAGGTGATCCTCTCGTCTCAGCCTTCTGCAGTGCCCTGTAGAGAGGACATTTCCTGTCATAGCTGATAAGTAAATTGGCCTTATGTTCCCTGCCTCCAGACCCTATTTTCCTGCCACAAAGGTATTTCCTAATATCTGACTGAGTAAAACAGGGTTACATGGTCTATCCCTGAACCAGTCATTGACACGTTAATGGGATTACCTCCAATGGATTAGGTAAATCATGAGGCATCCATTGGAGGGTCTATAGTTGACTACCATGGTGGATTTCCAACCCAGTCAGTCACAACAAGGGAGATTGTTACCATAGGGCATGATTCCAGATGACACAAAATCTGTCATTTAAATAACACTAAATTATATGGTGACTAAGAGATTCCCTTTCCACAAGCTTTGGGTTCTTCTGGCTATTGGGTTTTGAAGGGAAGGCAAGGGTTAAAGAAAGACAGAGAGAGAGTAAGAGAGAGAGATGGCGGCTCTACAGCAAAGCAGAATTTTATGTCCAGCACAAGACCTGCAGAGGTGGGAGACCAGTTTAACGCCAGAGCCCACGGCGGCTTACAGGCTGGGGTAATCTATATGTTTGGGCCAGGGGTCTGGCCAGTATGGCTTGCTGCCCATCAGGATATTGATAAGATGTTCCTATGGGCAGGTGTTTTAGTCCTTTCTCCTGTGGGCTGTGCTAGGATGTTCCCTGGGCCTTTGACCAGCCGGATGTGGTAGCGATGTTCCTTCAGCTGAGCCTCTGCCCAGCAGGTGTGATGAGGATGTTCCTGTGCCTCGTGGTCAGGTGGTTAGGCAGGAAGATTCTCAGGGCCGGAACACCTGTGCAAGGTTTCATTCTGATTAGGTCTGTGAAGTGGCGGGGGGCGTACAAAATGGTGCAGTTTGGACTAATGTTGGCTACATCAAGAATTCTATTTGATGCTTATATCTGAAAATCCTCCTGATACTACTGAATCTTCCTTTCTGACCAAAAAAAACCCACAAAAGTGGAACTCAGGCAATAAACCTGAAGCACACAGTGGTATGTAGATAATAATATTTTATGTTCATCTATTATATTTACTTCCATAATTACCTTTCATTTTTGACAAGTGATAATGGTTTTCCATTTATGATGTTGGTATTTTCCTTTTTCAAATATATTATTATATATTTCAAATATATATATATATATTTCAAATATATTTATTTAAGTGAGATAAGACTTTAAAAATAAATGTTAAGTACATAGTAGTACAGTCATTATGGCAACTATAGGAAATTTTATAAGAATATTTGAGGCGAGAGACAGTGGCTCATGCCTGTAATCCCTGCACTTTGAGAGGCCAAGGTGGGTGGATCACTTGAGGTCAGGAGTTGGAGACCAGCCTGACCAACATGGTGAAACCCTGTGTCTACTAACAATACAAAAAATTAGACAGGTGTGGTGGCCGGCACCTGCAATCCCAGCTACTAGGGAGACTGAGGCAGGAGAATCACTTGAACTCAGGAGGTGGAGGTTTCAGTGAGCTGAGATTACCCTTGGGCAACAAAGCGAGACTCCATCTCAAAAAAAAAAATAAAAAAAACAATATTTGAGAAAAGACTGAAAATTGGAAATTGCCCTTTAAAGCACAGTTGGAAAGAAGGCTGAGGAGAGACACAGCCCACAGTGCAGCTAAACCGATACAGGAAACCAGAAAGCTGCCTCCAGATTAATTTATAAGGCAAATTATGTAAACATAAGCCCTGAGCCAGGTCTTTTTTTCCCTCTGACAGCATCTCACCACGCCACTAACAATCCCAAACACCCAAATTGTTATAATTTTAATCATCAAAATATTGCGTTGTTGTGAAGTTCATTTGAGACAACAATGGCATTTGTTATTAACTACTGCTACAATTACTGTTATTTCTGAAAGCATCCTGATTCAGTTCAGTCATTGTTAATCATCCATTGATTTCTCGTTTTCATATTTGAAACTACAATGACTGAAGAATCCATAGGCTGATATTTTTGTGTACGTAACACATACATCTACACACACACACACACACACACACACACACACACACGGCTTTAATTGTGTACTTAATCTCCGACACTTACAAACAAAAGCCATTTTAAATATCACAGAGGGGCGTCATCAATATTTCACACTCAGGGAAATCTTCTGCTTCACTCTGTGTATTTAAAATAGGCTGGAGGAATAAAGTCTTGATTCTGGATAGCACACAGTGTGACGATGTTTTTCAAAGGGTGCCTGCTTCACTGATATTGCACAACATGACTTTAGGTGACACCCAGACAGTGTTGAACAACACAGAGTCACATGGGGACATTTTATTTCATTTTCCATCTTCATTTCAATTCTCTCTCAACCCTTCATGTTCCGTTGAAGCGACAATCTCATTTGGGGATGAAATGTCTCTAACACCTCCAGCCCTCACTGGATTTCCTTTTAATCAAAGGCAGCATGAGGATCAAACCCAGCCCCTTTGGAAAGCATCAGAATCTAATAGCAGTAGGCATTTCTTATTTTCACCAGTCAGACTGCCTAACTACAGTTAACGGCTGAATGACACGGATGATGAATTAGTGCTCACAACCAGCAGTTTGTAGACACGCCTTTCTCAGGGATCTGACTCTGTCCGTGCAATTTTTCCAGTCTTCCTTAGATGAAAATTGCTTCCTGGGTGCCAAACATCAAATCTATCACCCTCCCACGCAAGAAGAAAGTGGGGCAAGAAAAAAAAGTCTGGTTTTTTTTGAAAGCTCTATCTTGTTTTTCTTATAATTTATTTTCTTTAGTTGTTTATGTTCGTTTGTCTTTTTTTTAAATTTTATTTATTTTTATTTTTTATTTTATTTACATTTTACTTTATTATTATTTTTTAGTCTCTTTATTCTTATTTGGCTTTTGTTGTCATTGCTGTTGTTAGTTTGTTTGTCCCCACCAGTAACACATGTCTGACTCAGACCAATCAGGCTTCATGAAGCCTTGGGACTGGAGTTGGGATACCCAGCTACTCTCAACACATAACTGAGATTGTTTGGCAGGAAAAGGGAAAAAGGGCTGCTGCTTGGGAAATGAATTACAGTCAAACACAATTGTTTATATGCACTAACTTTCAGTTTAAATTCCATGTGTGACAATGATATAAAATAGAAGAACTGTAGTATCATTAAGAGAGATACTACATTGATCAAAGGTGGTGTGTGATGATGCCTGGTACTGAGCTGATTTGGCTGAAGTCTTGGATAGGATTCTTGGATGTCTGACACTAGCTGTGTATACTGTATTTCATGGATGATTTGTGCAGGGTTAGAGTTTATCAGAAAATAGCTCTAGGGCCTAGGAGAGATGGTAGAGTAACACTTAACGCAGTTCTTAGTTTCGTTCCTGCCTCCACCAGAAAGGCATTCAATGCGTGCCAGATGGAGAAGAATCTCTGCAACCCAGGTGTAACTGGATGTATGGGAACTGGCAATTAGCATTCAAGGTGCAGCAAAGTTAAGCTGTCTCCCAGGACAAATCAAGCACAGATGCTTATTCTTATAGTGAGATGTGGGGGCACTCTGCACCTCTCAATCCAGTTTTTATTTTTTTCAGCTTAGACCTAAGATTTCATGCAAAAGGCTGAGATTCTGTTGTTCCAAAAGAATGAGCACACTCTGGATAAGGAAGAGTATGACCAATTGCCCGTCAGTCAAAACAAAGATTTCCTGTTCCATCATTTATTTTTCTTTTCAAATAAAACTGTTGAGAATTCAGAACAGAAGTGTAGCAAAATTGTATAACCTTAATTGACAAACATTAATTCTCTATTACTTACAATAAGAATTATTAAAATATTGAAATCAAATGTAATAACTGTCAAATATAGTACCTATGGTATTTAAATAAAATTTCAAAACTAACCACACTCTTTTTTCCACACATCTTTTAAGTCACTTGATACCTCAGCCCTTTGGGAGGCTGAGAAGGGTGGATTTTTTGAGGTTAGGAGTTCGAGAACAGCTTGGCCAACATGGTGACACCCCATCTCTACTACAAATACAAAAATTAGCTAGGTATGATGGTACACGCCGGTAGTCCCAGGTACTCGAGAGGCTGAGGCAGGAGAATTGCTTGAACCTGGGAGGCAGACATTGCAGGGAGCTGAGATCACACCACCGCATTCCAGCCTGGGCAACAGTGACACTTAGTCTTAAAAAAATAAAAATAAATAATAAATTAAATAAATGAATCACTTGATAAGGCTAAATTGTCACGACCTTATCAGCTTAGTAAATAAACTGATGTGGACCTGTTTCTCCCTTGCCATGGCTTGTCATACTTGTGTACTTTTGTCATTTGATACTATTAATCTTGAAATATTTTATTTGCTTATCAGATATTTTCTTAATTTATACCTTGATCTTGTCCAAATTATGATAAATCTCAAATTAAGGGCATTTGAGTTAATGAGATTTATGAACCACAAAGGAGTTTTAGAGATCAAAGGATGTTTTCATCAGGTGTAGGTATATGTAGAAAGCTCTTTCTTTGCCTATTCTCAGATGTTTTCCTTTTTTTTTTTTTTCCGATAGAACTCATGAGCTTGAGAGGATTTCCAAACTCCTTTGTCAAAGGCATGTAACTAAATCCTGATCAAAGATACCTGTGGTGACATCTCACTGGGCACATCCGTAAGGGTATTCCTCCATGATTAATGAGATGCACATGTAGAAACTTGACTTTGGCCTTCTCTTGAGTATGATTGTGCGAATATGGTTGTATGATTGTACGATACTAGGAGCTCTGGCAGCCGTTTTAGGGCATGAGGTGACAAAAACTAGGACCAAGTCACCAGGCAGAAGAAACTGAAACAGAGATATGGAAAAAGAGATACGGTGTTGGAAGACACTGGAGAGTTTCTGAACTAAATGTGTGGATGTGCAGCTTTAAATATCTTATTGTAGGAAAAAATATAACTCAGTTTTGGAAATCCTCTACTTGAGTATTTGTTAGTTGGCACGAACGCAAGGTCACATTGGAAGAGGGTTTCCAGTTAAGCTGATTTTCTAAAGGTGAAGTTCCAGAACCTGCAAGATAGAGACAGAATGTATTCTGGGTTCCCATGTAGGATTCCCAGAGGCCCTAAATTTGTTTTTAATTAATAAAATATAGAATATTTGTATTGTTTTAGCACAAAATTGACCATAGCATAACTAGTAGTTCTTTGTCACTGCAAATATCAGACACTTTTTCATGCATGTGTGAGTATTGATTTATTTCATGGCACAGACTTCAGCAAAGAGCACAGACTTCTCTTTTGCTTCTATTCAGCATTTTAGAGCTCTGGCCTAGACATGAGAGACAGACAGTTTCAATAAAGAAGGATTGATAAGTGCAGTCAGAACCATCGGGATTTAGAATTGATTTATGGAGGTGGGGGCATGTGACTTATTTCTTTCTGTTTCCAGTGAAAAGCACAACTTTCTAATGCCACAATGTTTTGGAATATCTCATAAGAAAAATATAAAAGTACGTTTTTTTGGTAAGTGGCCTTAGAAATATCTCCAAACTGTACTAGATAACTGAATATATAAAAATTATTTTTCAGTTTGATATATCAATTCTTTTCCCCAAAAGAAAAACAAAAACCAAATCAAGCTGAAACTGAGCTTTCTCCATATTTTCCATGATTTTATTGGGCTCGTAAAAAGTAGAGATTTTATCGAACTGTAAGACCATGGCAGATGGAGAAAGTATAATTTAGGGAGATTAAATGAGCTGGATTTTATATGCCTCCAGTATTTAAGGCATTGAAAAATATCTAAATAATTGGAAAATGATGCATTGTAGACACCAGGCTATTTCTCAGCTCAACAGCTAATAATCACTCCTCATAGTCTTCCAGATGTGAGTGTTTCCTCTAATAATGAGGAGTTAAAAATAACACTTCTGATTCTTCCTCCAAATGTTGATGGGCAGGTCCCTTGCCACCAGGCATTCCACAAGAGGGAGGGTTGCAGGGATCTCAAAAACATCCCCACAATGAAACAAATGTGCCTGTTCATCACATTATTCAAATGCAATTTAATTATTTCAGAACTTGCTCCAAATGTTTCCAAGCCCGGCTCATGGTAATGAGCTCCTGGCCTTTTGTCTTAGAGCTCACTGTTAACGTCATGCTAAATGGACTGCAACTGGACATGCTGCTTGGATGAATATTTATGTGCTGGAATGTTGTTTGATTCGGGGTCTCAGGGCCTGATGGCATAGCTCATTTCCCTTCTGCCCTCCCCAGCTCAGCACCTCCTTTCTTATGCATTTTTGTGGGGTAAAATGCATGGTGCTGGCATAAGCTTCTGGTGCTGCAATGAACATTTCTTAGCTCAAGGGGCTGACTTTAGGGTTTCCTCTACTTTACATACATGGAATGAGTCTTAATACTCCAGCCCCCGCACTTTGAGGATCACCCAAGGAAAGGGACAGAATGGTCTCTGGCACTACATTTTATAGCTGTAGTGGCAGCCTCATTCTCATGACCCAAGGGCAGTGGTGGGCTTCCATGCGGGGTTATTGGAGTGAGCCATGGAATGGGAGGAAGGCTTGGATCTTAATCGTAGTTCTTCCCTCAACTCACTGAGGGTTTATGTGCTGGTTCTAATGGCTGGGGTTCTTATCTGCAAAATGAAACACTAATATTCCGATCTACCTGCCTCCAAGGTTCTTGAAAAGATAAAATAACAGGACTATGGAAAGCTATTTCCCAAGATAAGTAACACCTGTACGTTTAAGTCAACATCTATCCCCGCTCGATTGTGACGTCACACCAGGAAGACAGAGGCCAAACTCAGCATCAGACTTTGACCTCCCTGGGAAAAACACTGGGTAAGAGAAGAAAACATGGAGATTTATTTTGCAGCTGTGACGTTGTCAATTGTACAATATCTAGTCCAATTTCCTCCCATCTTTGAGGTGACTGATAAGAATGCCTCATGTGTCACACAGGATTATAACACAAACTTTCTTCTGTTTCCTGATGCCCCTCTCAAATTTACTCAGTAGGGGCCACTTCACCCTTCTCCTATATAAATTGGCTCTTCTGCTCATGTTTAAACAATAGGCCATTTTGTGTCAAACAACCCAGCTCCTAGGATGTAACCACTAAAGTCTTGAAATGTCTGGAGGGATTGGAGGACCTTTATTTCTCACTTGGGTTCCTTGGATCTCATACCTGATATCTTATGCCGATGAGATGAGTCAGGAGGGGATGGCCAGGCCAGAAAGACCAATACTGTGCCCAGAGGTTTAAGTTTCTGAGCCAAGTGACATCATCCCAACCTCTAGGGAAGGAAGGGGGCTGGAAACTGAGTTTAACTATCAAATCCACGGTTCGATAAATTATATCCATGCAGTTCAGCCCCAGTACAAACTCAGGTGAGCTTCCTGGCTGTCTCCACTCCGTGCGTATTGTCCCACATCACAGCCTGAAGAAGGTAACACTGTCAAAGCCCTCAGGAGGAGCAGACAACTGGAGCTTTACCTTGGACCCTCCCTACCTGTCTCATCCTTTGCTTGGTTCTACATTTGCACCCTTTGACTGAAATAAAACTGTACTCATAAGGATAGCACTTTTCTGAGATTTGAGCATCATCCTAGTAAAGTGTTCACACAGAGGGTGGTCTAAAGAACCTCCAGGCTTGCAGCTGGTGTCAGAAAAGTCTTGTGGGATCAGTCCCTCAACCCGTGCAGCTTGCTTACCTCTTTACATCCACCCACGGCCAGCTTGGAGAGTGAACACAGTCTCACTGTCCCAAATACACATCAGAACTATGTCCTTGATTCAACTGCAGACTTTCTCCCCTTCCCTAGCTTGGCTGACCTCTGCCCAGGAGCTTCTGGTGGGAAAGGGATGGAGGGCAGACAAGGGATTAGGGAAGGTCATACTTGAGCTGTTAATTTAGTAGAAGAACATCATGCTCTCCAACCCAGCACAGTCATGCTGCCTCTTTGGTCCTGTCAGAAGATGTCTGTTGGGCTAAGCTCATCTCTTGCTGTTTTCATGACCTGTATGAACACATCACTGGTCCAGCAGCCTGCTAGTTCCTCGTTTGCTAACCCATAGAAATCTGTACCTCATTCTCCTTCCATGCATTGCTGCATGCATGCAGACACTTTATCAGACAGTCTCCTGGGGACCTCACTCCAATTCTCTCTCAAACCTATTCTAGAAGCCCAGAACTAATTCACTGCTCTGAGACAATAGTCTGTAGCCGAAGACTAATGATTGGTATGCAAATTAATTTGCGAGAGGACAGCAGGCTATTGAGACACATATTATAGATAAACAACGCTGTCAACATTAATTTCCCATTGATAGAGCATAAAAGCCATTTCTCCCCAAAAGTCCAGGTCTCCTGTATAATTAGGTAAAGTGAGAGTGTGTATCATTTACAGGGAGTTATAACCATTTCTTTGTTCCTGGTTTTGATCTTCTTTATTATTTAATTTTCACTTCCAGTGCTTGACTTGCCCGTGTGCAGGAGTTTGCCTAAATCTTCAAAGATGTGTGAGGCTTGCCTAGAACATCATCATCAGGAATGCTGGTCCTTCAATTTGTTTTTGTAATTGAGCAAGTGGTTTACAGTGACGAAGCTGAAAATAAGGCTCCACATGAAAGCTAACTATTAAAAGGGTGTGGGTACAGGAGCAACCACCACAGACCTCACAGTAATCCCAAGCCTGTGCAAAGAAGGAGCACCTCCATCCTTCCATTTGGCAACCCCACATCCTTCAGTGCATCATTGGCTCATGGAGTTTTGCACAATCTGATGCTTTAATGCAGCTGTGAGGTGGTAAGCCCCACGCCATTGCACAGCTGTGCTAGTGGAGTCTTCAACAACTGAGGGATGAAACGAAAGTGCTGAGTGATGGGTGGTGTGTGCTCACAGAAGCCAGCTGCACTTGCCCCATTCCCACTCAAACTGTTTACTTGCATGGGAAATGCCTGCACTGCATAGGAGTACCCAAGGAACCCAGGATATAAAGAAAATTCTAAAATGGAACTGAAAGGGGGACGACCACTTCACTGTAAGGAAGCGAGAGAGGTGAGAATTCAGTGCCTTATACAGGCCGTGTCTACACTTGCATGTTTTTATTATTTCATTTGGTGGATCAGATTTCATCATAAAAGTAAGGAGGTGTTTAACTCTAAATGTGAAATAAAATATAAAAGTTATGAGTGTTGTGACTCTAAATTTGCCATAAAATATAAAAGTTATGAGTGTCTCCCTGTTTTTTACATGACATTAGGCCAAATAAATAGAGGGAACAGTGTCAGGCCAATGGTGATTTAAGCCATCCTAAAAACAGTAAAATACTCTTAAATGGGTAGAGGAGGCAGTCTCTCACAGACCCTACATTTCAAAATGTTCAGCTCATCATATAGTGCTTTAATCCCAGTGACTAAAAAAGCTGCCTCTACTCTCAACCTCTGCAGTGTCCAAAGAGACAATCCTCAACCTGAAATAAAATTAAAATATTTCATCTAAACAAATAACCCAAAGCAACAGTTAAAGCCAGAGATATTGTCAAGCTCTCCTAGAACACGAAGATTGGCTTGTTTTGTCTATGGATAACATTCCAGCCTTCTTAGGATGTGAGGAGAATGCCCCTGGTGGGTTCGAAAATCTCTTGGGTGGTTAATTCCACTGGTTTCCAGCTGGAGGAGGGGTTTACATCAATCTATTTTCTGCACTTTTCTATATATTTTAATTTTTCTAAAAAACAAACCTCCCCCACCACAACCCATATAAATTATCTAAATACATAAAGAAATTTTCAGTAACTGTTAAGAACTTCGGTATCAAAATATTTTCAGTGCAGTGTTTGCATTTTGCAAATAAACTCTCAAATGCAAAGTATTTTTCTTTTCTGAATTTTATTTCAAAATGTCTCTGTGCCTTCTTTTTTGAATCCAATTATACAAAAAGTGATACATACACACTGAAATCTGGGAAAAACTTGGTGGCCAGCAGCTTGCTCTCCTGTTTTCCAGTAGAAAAAGAACAGGATGAAGCTATTAGTGAAAACAATGTTTTTTTGTATTTGTGGGAAGTAATGCTGATGGGGAAGAATGGGCTGGTAAATATGGGAGAGCATTTTGACTCATATTCTATCAACTCTTTGAAGCATGCAAGCCCGCTGCTCACAGGCTGTGCTTCATAGAGATGCACAATGTCCATTTACTTATGGGCTGCCTGTGGGGCTTGGAGAAGGAGCAGAGCTGGCTTACGGTAATTACTGAGACACATCCAGCTCTTCAATCTCTAGGTTGCCAATACTTCTCCTTTCATCCTGAGAGCATAGAATGACATTTGCTAACATGTCAAAGGTGATGCTGGCAGTTTTGGGAGGTGCAGAGATGGCTTGGAGTCTGCAGGGGCTTGGCAAGTGCACCCACCAGTCTCCCAGCTGACATCTCCACAGAAACTTCAGAGAGCAAAACAGAATCCCAGGCCATTCTGCATTTTTCTTATGTCTGAGGAGGTCTTCCTGTTCTACAGCATTAGCATCCCAGGGAACTTGGACCCATATAAATTCCTCCCCTTGATATGCACACATGCAACACTTAAACAGACAAGCATACATGCACAGGCAAACATGCATGCACATACAAACATACAAATGCATGCACATACACACATAAATACATAATACACATACACACCTAAAGACAATCATCCAAGCGCACATGCACATCTCGTACATAATACATAAATGCACATGCACACAACCACACACAATATACACACAGTACACATACACACAATCACATACAATATACACACAATACACATACCCAGAACACACATAAACACACACAATATATGTACACACAATCACATATAATACACACACAATACACATACACACAAACACACACAATACACAATACACAGCCGCACACATAAACACATACAATACACACACATAAACACACACAGTACACATACAGTTTCCACATGCCCACATCCAAGCCATACACACACATACACACACATACATAGACACCCACCTAAAACACATACACACACACACATGCATACACACATCCAAGCCATGAACAAATACAGCCCAATAGTGGAACCGAAATAACCATCAAGTAGACATGGAATATTCACGTTGCCTCTTGAGCTTCAGTCTGGTTTGGCCCCTGAGCTGAGGGATCAGAAATACTCTGTCTCTTCCTTCCTTTAACACTATGGGACATGCATTTGCAAATAACATTTGCCTGGATTCTATGAGAATACATAAAATGCCTCTTGAAGATAAAACCTCTAAGTGCTATTAAGACTTTTTTTTTAACTTCATATTTATCTTTTCAGATTTGTTAAAAATCAACAACTTCAGATTATTTGGATAGAAACATTGCCAAATCATAGACATGTTTACTACCACTCCACACCAAAGAGCTGGGTAACTAGAAGTGCAGGATCAGCTTATTAGCCTCTGATAGCCTGCATGCAACCACTGAGGTCACCTCTGTTTTTTACATCCTTCTACTTAGTGAGTATAACCCTGCAGAGAAACCTGGGAGAATGCATGAAACCTAGTAAGGCAACTAGCACACTTAATAGAATGAACCATTTCTTTCCATCTGAATGCCTAAATGTGGGCTCTGATCCCTTCTACCAAGTCCTAAGCCTAGGAACAGAGGGCAGGGACAGGGGCTCTGTCCTGTATCATAACATGATGTGAATGGCTAAAATTTCAATGCTAAAGTAAGTGTGCATAATAAAATAATTGCACCAAATTGAAGAATGTTTCACTGTTTATTTTCATGTTTCAATATATGACACCCTGTGGTGAAAGGATGTCTATGCTGGAATATAAAGTCTTTTCATTGCTGAAGTAAATTCAGGAAAAATAAAATCACAAGAAAGAGAAAAACTAAAATGGCCAGTGATACCAGTAACCATCCTGAATGTGGGCCAGATATTTAAACTCAGCGCATTTTACCTGTTCTCTCAAAATGCCTCCTCTCCTTTTATTTAAATATTTCAGAGTTCGACAGCTGTGCATTTACAATCTACACCTTTGCATGCTTTTATTTTAAAGCATCCTTGTTCCAATATACATTTTAGTGTTACAATATGCAGTTTACATTACATAAATGGAACTCTATAGTCAATGATTTAGCATAACGTTCCACTATCCTTTTAAATTAGTACTCTTTGTAGAGAATACATGTTATATTAGTAAAGTGTGGTTTTAACTGGGTAAATGGCTGTTTAGATTGGAAGGCACATATGCTATGCTTACACAGACAGAGAAGGGGGGAACTGAGGTGATTAAGTGAAGAGAAAAGGATGGTTCGAATGCTGTATCGGGATGAAATGCAATTATTCTCCCTACTGCTAATGGACTTGGTCAACCCTGATGGGCCCAGCCTGCATTTTTTATTTGCTTCCTCTATTTTTATGTATTATATTGTATTGTATTTTATTCCCAGCTTTATTGAAGTATAATCAACAAAGCTTCTTTACATGGATCTGGGCAATGATTTTTTGGTTAAGACTCTAGAAGTACAGACAACAGAAGCAAAACAGACAGATGGAAATGCATCAAACCCCCAAATCCCTCAAGTCCGTGGAAAAGTTGTCTTCCACATAACTGGTCACTCGTTCCAAAAAATGTAGGCACCGCTGATCTAGAGCATGGAATTGACATCTCACATCCTCAAATCTTTTCAGCTGCATGGTCTTATTGAAGCATTTGGACTCACGCACCTGAAGCGTTTTGTAAATGCTTCAATAAACATTTGGACTTCTAGACCTGAAGCATTTGCAAAATGAAAAAAAATGCTGAGACGATGTCAGGAATTCTAGCATCTGCTTCAAGATGTGAACCATGCCATCCTGGAGAAAAGGAAGGGACTTTATGTCAGATTTGGGATGAAATAGTTTTTTTCAGATCAAAAATTTGCATATCTCATCCACTCAGATCCTACTTGATTCAGGCACATATCTTAGGACCTGCCAAAAAGCTGCATCCCAGAATCTAATAATTCAAGTTCATTTCTGCATATTGGCTTATGTTCTTCAGGGTGCAATACCTATTCTGTATGTGGAAAACAAGGGTAAATATAACCCATGATTTCTAATTAGCAAGAAACATTTAGAGAGGAAAAAACATTAATACAATTACATTAACCTGATGAAAGTCAATGGCAAACCCGAGAAAAAATTAGGAATCACAATCCAAGGAACTGCAGCTCTTTGTTTAGTTTTTGACTAGGAGCTGAATAAGTTCTGGCAGAAGGAAAACTGTGACTTCGCAGAAGACACATATCTCAACGAGCAGTTCTGTCATCTCTAGATGTTCTCTTGACCGAGCTCTCTTTGAGAAAGTGGTGCGGTTTCCAGCTCGGATGAGAACTTCTGCCCATTGTCATACTCTGAGTTTGCTTTCTGTACCACACTGAGCCCTCTGGCCCTGGGAACTGTTATGCTTTGGGCTGCTTTAATCAGGTTACTCATCACTAAGGTGCATCCATTGCCTCGCCCACCCACCAGGCAAGCTCTCCCCAACTAACCCCCACATTCTACAAAGTCCCCCTTTCCAGAGGGACTTGTCCTGGCTGACTGTTATGACTCATCCTGTCCAGGTTTTCCTGCTCCAGTTTCAGAAATGAATTCTCATTATGCCTGGGCCAAATGTCAAGCATCAGAATGGAGAGACCATGGAGAGTAACTGAGAAGAAGCAGGTTTCATGTGAAAATTACGTCTAAATTAGCATGTACTTCTCTCCGCCACCTGGGGTCGTCTCCCTGGAGAACACTGCAGAAATCATAGAGCTATGTTCTGGCTAGGAGAGGAGATCTGACTACAAGTGCTAGTTGTCTTTTAAAATAACCTGCGTACAGCAAATGTCTGGGGTCTCCTGGCTTCATTGGAATTGAAAGAAAAAAAAAGTGTTACCAACTTCACTTTTCAACTACAGTTTTAACATCTACGGGACTCACTGAACACCTGCTCATGGGGACAGACCCACACCACCCGTGATTTGATTTGCACACTGCCCCTAGACACACTATGGACCCTTGGACTAGAGATACAGGAAGAACTTCTCGGCTACTAATGTGATGACATCGTCAAGGAAGCTAGGCTGGGATGCTTCCAGCCATGGACATTTATAATCGGAGGATGGCTGCACTCTATTTTGAATAAGCTGAGTCATCAGCCTCTTGAGTCCTGGAGCTACCTCAGATGACTCCTGCACGTCTTTGCAACGCCCGCTCCTTAAAACTCTATTTCTTAGGGAAGAAACAGCTCAGCGGAGAAGCTCGTAAGCCATTCTAGATCAGTGTCAGTCTCAGCGGCTAGTCCATCTTTATAGATACATTTTTTTTAATTAAGCCTTCCTGCTCTTGCATTCTTGTTTTGTGTAGAATCATTTCTGTGGTTAATTCAGGAACATTTTATATTTCAAAAGTAATGCAGAAATTATGCATTTTCTTTGTCACTTTGATTTGCAGTACCGGTGTTTTTCCTGACAATTGCTTCTCAATTTTTAGAGCATCTATTCACTTCTATGATTTTTTTTTTTTTTCACCACCCACTACCTTCTCCCTCAGTGAGCATACTGTGAATGTCTTCCCTCTACCAGAAAAACAATCGTGACTATTTTCTGGTTACCCTACAGGTGGATATCTACTACTGGTAAATAGAAACATTCTTCTATGTTGTTATTCAAGCAAATGGAAAGGCTCACCTGCAGATGTTTCCCAGGAAGCTTCATTTTTGTGCCTATCAACACTATGTTTAGATTTCTTATTGGATACTGAGATATGATGCTCACAAAATGCTTGCATGTACAGAGCTCACAGTATTTTAATTGAGAAATTTTAACCCCTCCCAAAATGTTAGCTCCCCAGGAAGTTACAACTACGAGGGAGGAATATGTATATAGTTCTCAGTGTTTCCCCAAACTCTACAAGGTTTATATAAAAGTCATTTATAAACTAGCACATTGTTATCATACACTCACGATGCTTTTAAATCAATAAAACTTCTTGTCCAATTCATATACGAAAGATTTCTGGAGGCCATCATCCTTAGCAAACTAACACAACAGACAACCAAATACTGTGTGCCCTCACTTATAAGTGGGAGCTAAATGATAAGAACTTATGAATGCAAAGAAGAAAACAGACGCTGAGGTCTACTTGATGGGGAGGAGAGGACGGGAAGAAGCAGAAAAGGTAACTATTGGGTACTGAGCTGAATATCTGGGTAGTGTAACAATATGTACAGCAACCCCCAGTGACACGTGTTTATCTATGTAAGAAACCTTCACATGTACCCCAGGCCCAAAATAACAATCAAAACAAACAAACAAACAAACAAAATCAAGAGCTCAAAAAAGGAAACAGGAAAAGATAAAGTCAGGGATGAGAATTTAGATACTGCCCCTGAACACTGAAGTGAGGAAAAGTGGAAAAAAACTGACAGCCAACATGGACACAAATGACACATGAAAAATCTTCAGGACATAAAACATATATGTCAATCAAGCAGATCTTGGAAATAAACATTGATTTTATTCTTCCTATTCCTGTTTCCAGAAAAATTTCAGAGGCCAAAGAAATTAGCTGCTAATACATGTGCAGGGAGAGTATAGGAAGAGATGAATGAGGGGTTCACTCTGAGTTATGTAGGGCAAATTGCAGCACCATCCAGCACCCTCTAGGACCCTGCATCACCCTGCAGCACCCTCCACCACCCTC
>PVKP010010161.1:0-65648 GCA_004027715.1 Plecturocebus donacophilus
GATTTAGGGAGGAGAGTTCTGTAAATATTTGTTAAGTCTAGCTGTTCCAGGTCTGAGTTCAAGTCCTGGATATCCTTGTTAATTTTCTATCTTGTTGATCTGTCTAATATTGATGGTGTAATGTTAAAGTCTCCCACTATTAAAGGGAGGTCGGCCTGCCAAGAATCACGGCTGAGTGTGCTCGGCTTTGCTCGCTGTCAGTGTGAGTGGTTTTGATGCAAGAGGCAAAGGAGTAATGAGAATCACTTGGTTTGATCACAATTGCACTCTGATTTGAAATGTAGTTCAGCAATTACAAGGTCCTCAGCCGTAGAGCTCCCCTGGGATGGGGGCAGAGGGGGGGCTTTTAAAAGGGAAATTATATCCACCATACCAACAGGTTTCACTTTTTTGCTCCTTGCGGAAGATTCTTTTTCATGAAAAACCCCTTCTGGAGCTGAGGGAAAAGAATAAGCCTTATGGGAAAAGTAACTCCTAAACTTATCTTATTTTCAGCCCCTTGGTTTTTTTTTCCCCTTCATGTCAGTTTCTTCTTTAAATACTGCTGTATACTGAATACTTCAAATACTACTGTATACTGACTGTCTGCAAGCTGTCTCCAACCTTTCTGGTACACCCCTATATAGATGCATAGAAAAAAAGATTAGAAGGTCAACAACACAATATTAACAGCTGTTAAGTATGAGTAGAAGGACCATGGGTGACTTGGGCCTTCTTTTTGTGTGCCAGTATGTTAAAAGAGTACATTAAGAATTTCACTGGTGTCATCTGCTCATCTGTTTTTGCTGCAATATGGCACCTTGCTTCCTAACTCATGAAAGAAAGACCAGCTTTGAACTTCCTAAGGTCTGGGCTCTCCTTGCTCTACAAAAGAGTAAACATTATTATTTGTGGGTTTCCAAATGTGAGGGGAGGAACCAACAGGCGGTGGATAAGTTCTCCAATTTTTTGTTTTCAGTTTGTTGGCCTAATGAGGCAAATTAATTGTATCAGCATTTTCAAATAGGAAAGATGAAGGTTATGTGCTTCAAGCACTGAATCAGGAAATGGTCCCACACAGGCTACTGGACAAGGCAGGGATGAGCTTATGGGGCCTCCCTTGGGAGAGCCTGATGCCTCTGTAACACAGGGCCAGCATGGGGTAGAAATTTGTGTGGGGAAGGATAGGGAGGTACCTCTGAGACAGGAACACTCAGTGCTGGGGCCTGCAGAGTCTCCTAGCCATCCCCTCTCTCTCCTGAGTCTTATAAATTACCCCTCTCAAGGGAAGAAGCCTTGAGGAATGCATGTTCCTGGGCTTTTCATCTATCTCAGCAAGTTATGACTAAAGTTGATTTAACTTTAGAAAAATATTTTAGCCCGTAATCCCAGCACATTAGGAGGCTGAGATGGGCGGATCATGAGGTCAAGAGATTGAGACCATCCTAGCCAACATGGTGAAACCCTGTCTCTACTAAAATTACAAAAATTAGCTGGGTGTGGTGTTGTGCACCTGTAGTCCCACCTACTCGGGAGGCTGAGGCAGGAGAATCGCTTGAACCTGGCAGAGGTTGCAGTGAGCCAAGATCACGCCCCTGCACTCCAGCTTGGCGACACAGTGAGACTCCAACTCTCAAAAAAAAAAATTAAAAGAAAAATAAAATATTTTAACATGTGGTGTCTTACTCCCCAAGTATCAAGGAACAATTTGTTCCTGTTATTTTTTTTTAATCTACAAGGAACACGTACTACTTGTGGAATAAAAAATTAAGTTTTTGGAAGAAGGCAAGACATAAGCAATTCAATAAGCTGACAGATAAATCGTGGGAGGGGACCACTTCTTATGCTCCTGCATGACCACCAGCTGTAGGAGGATTCCAGATTCTCTTACAATGTGTTCAGAAGAAACCCCTTGACATTCTCTGCAATGGACAGGTTCCAAGATCAACAAATTAATCAAATAAGTCCTGAATGCAATTTCTCGTTCTAAAGAGAAATCAGACAGGGTCTAAAAGAAATCAGGCGAGCCTAAATGAGAAGCAGGAGACAGAGCTGGCAGAAATGCAACACAATCACCTCTCCTCTTCCATTTCTTAACTTTGTTCCACATGAGAATTGCTATGTGAGGGAGACTTAGACGCTTGGGTTCTCACAGCTCTGTAGCTAGAGGACAAATGGAGACAACAGATCTAGTAGGAGGCACAAAAAAAGTGTCACTGGGGATACAGGTAGGACAGGCACAGCCACCCCAGTTCCGTAAACTGTGGACAGGCCTGTTGATGGTGAAAAACCATCTTGAAGTTGGAGCTAAATGGCAGTAACTTGTCTCACACATAAATGGCTGCAGTCTCTGAGCTAGAAATGCTAACGAACCCAAAGGCCCTCCATGGGAATGAGATTGGAATCCCCACCTGAGCCAGAGAGGAGCCTACGATGATGCAAACAGCTACACACTGACAGCTTCCTTTTTGAGCAAATCAGCTGGACAGAGTTCCATGGCCAAAGGTCAGCATGTTTGGTACCAGGCAAAGATGCCTGGCCTAAACCAGCCAGACCAGGGCTTGGTGCCTGAGGCAATGGCTGTTTTATATAGACTAGCCAGCAACAGGATCACTCATAGCAACTCTGTTCCGGGGAGTTTGAAGTGGGGCTTGAAGAATGCATCAGTAGCTAGGCAGAGAGAAGAAGGCAGCAGCAGAGGCATAAAAAGGCACCTGAAAGGCAAACTGCTAGTCTTGGAGATGTCCATGGAGCCAGACCCAGGAAATCACTGCTGCACGCTGAGCCACTTCCCAAGGTTCCATGGGGTTGGCTGTTGAAGGGCTTGCCTTTCATATAACTAAGACAGTATCTTGAGCCTCTTCCTCTCTCCTGGGAGCCCTGCAGTGCAACCCAAGCCACCCTCTGTTCCAAGAGCCTAAAAGAGACCTAAACACTCTTCCATCACTATCTAACCTCAAAGGCATGTCTACAGGGTTAGTGGGATGCTGTAAACGGCTGTGGGCCAAAGAGCACTTGCCACCCTGCTCCCACCCCACAATCCCCCAAGCATTCCCCATCTTGGCCCCGAGTAGGGCTGATAATGTCAAGATCATGTTTTGAAGCCACCAGAATGAAAACTTATTCTAGCTTTCCATCACAGCAACAACAGACTAACCATTTGAAAAGAGTTTCATCATGATGATTCTATTTTAATCTCCTTCAAACATGAGAGAGATCAAACATAAACAGATTTATCTTTACTGAAAAGGAAAATAAATCCTGGGTAATATGCGAATGCATTTCTGAGCCATCCTGTGGCTTTAACCAACAAAAAAGGAAGGTTTAATGTTCAAAAAGATACTGCTCAAATGACAAGGTCTCTTAATACTTCCCCACACCTAAGCACGCTGCAAATGCTTCTGAGCAGCATCCATTGCTGACCAGAGGGATTTGGGAGCTACTTAAAAATCACACAAGACAAGCCAATGATTTTAAACTTTACTCATGTCTTTGGCTTAACAGCCATAAATCATACATGAAATCAGCATCTGCCTTGAATGTGAGATTTTGCTCTGATGAACCAAGATATGCTTGGCGGTGCCACCACAGTAGTCACCAGCCAGGGCCTGATGTGACAACAGAAGCTGTGGGGTGAGTGCGGCTTGAAACTATCTTCTCGTTCCAAAGTCCAAATAAACTCATCTCTCAAGTCATTCAGACCTTAGCGGTGGATCAATTCATGAGCCCCAGTGGTGATAGCACTAAAACCAATTCCCCTGCACAGAATGAATCATCAAACTAAATATTGCCACTTTAACACTTAGTGGGTAAGAATTAGAATGTCAGGGAAGGGCTTTCCAAGCATTCATCATTCTCCTTTTTTCTCTCTAAGATATTCATATAGCAACTCCCTAAGACCCACACCAAATAAACTCCAGACTGACAGTTTGGTGGAGCAAATGCTGTGTATGTGAATCATGCTCCATCTCTGGCGTAATATATCCACCTGCCACCAAAAGGACTCACTAAGGGCACAGGCAGGAGTAGAGATGGTTGGGGCTGGGGGAAAGGTAATGTGACAGGTTAGACAACATCCAAAGCTAAAAATGAATGTAACAGAAAACTCATTAATGTAATTGCTTCATTGCTGTAGTCACCACAATAGCTTCTGGGTACATTTTCCTATGCAAAAAAGAGACAGAGGTAATAAAATGATCTGTGTGTATCCAATGAATGAATGTGAGCATCTGAAAGAGGCTCTTGCTTAGGAAGAGGAATGCTCTATCAGTCCATTTTCACACTGCTATAAAGAATTACCTGAGATTGGGTGATTTATGAAGAAAAGAGGTTTAATTGACTCACAGTTCCACAGGCTTAACAGGAAGCATGACTAGGAAGCATCAGGAAACTTACAATCATAGCAGAATGTGAAGGAAACAAGAGCCTTTTTCACATGGTGGCAGGAGAGAGAGGGAGGGGGGATGTGTCAAACACTTTTAAACCATCAGATCTCATGAGAATTTACTCACTATTGCAAGAACAGCAGGGAGAAAACCCACCCCCACAATCCAATCATCTCCCACCTGGCTCCTCCTCCAATTCAACAGAAGATTTGGGCAGAGACACAAATCCAAGCCTTATTATTCCACCCCTGGCCCCTTCAAAATCTCGTGTCCTTTCTTGAGCCTCTTCATCTCCCCTGGGAGCCCTGAAATACAACCCAAGGCACATTGCAACATACAATTATCCCTCTCAACAGTCCCCCAGTCTTAACTCATTCCAGGATTAACTCAAAAGTCCGAAGTCACATCTGAGACAAAGTAAGTCCCTCCCACTGTGAGCCTCTAAAATCACATACAAGTTATGTACTTCCAAGATATAATGGGGGTACAGACATTGGGTAAATGCTCCCATTTCAAATGGGAGAAATTGGCCAAAACAAAGGGGCTACAGACCCAATGCAAGTCCAAAACCCAGCAGGGCAGTCATTAAATCTTAAAGCTCCAAAATGATCTCCTTTGACTCCATGTCTCACATCCAGGCCATACTGATACAAAGGGTGGGTTCCCAAGGCCTTAAGTAGCTCCACAGGGTACAGTCCCCACAGCTGCTTTCATGGGCTGGCATTGAGTACCTGTGGCTTTTCCAGGAGCCCAGTGCAAGCTGTTGGTGAATCTACTATTCCATGGGCTGGTAAACGATGGCTCTCTTTTCACAGCTCCATAAGGCAGTGCCCCAGTGGGGATGGCTTCAACCCTACATTTCCCCTTTATCTTGCTCTAGCAGAGATTCTCCATGAGGACTCCACCCCTGCAGCAGACTTCTGCCTAAACATCCAGGCATGTCCATACATCCTCTGAAATCCAGACAGAGCTTCTCCTTTTTTTTTTTCTTTTGCCAAGTCAGAATTTCCACAAATATCATGTGTTTCAGAAACACGGACCAATTAAGTGGAATCTCATCATTTTGCAGAGCTTCTCAAACCTCAGCTCTTCTCTTCTGCACACCCACAGGCCCAACACCACATGGAAGCCACCAATGCCTGGGAATCGCACTCTCTGGAGCAATGGTTCAAGATGTACCTTGGCCCCTTTTAGCCATGGCCAGAGCTGCAGTGGCTGGGATGCAGGACGACATGTCCTAAGGCTGCACAGAGCAGCTAGGCCCTAGACTGGGCCCACAAAATCATTTTTTCCTCCTAGGCCTCTGGGCCTGTAATGGGAGGGGCTGCCACAAAGGTCTCTGAAATGCCTTTGAGGCATTTTCCCCATTGTCTTGACTATTAACATTCATCTCCTCTTTACTTATGCAAATTTCTGCAGCAGACTTGAATTCTCCCCAGAAAATGGGTTTTTCTTTTCTACCACATGGCTGGGATGCAAATTTTCCAAACTTTCATGCTCTATTTCCCTTTTAAATATAAGTTCCAGTTACAGATAATCTCTTTGTTCAGACATATAAGCATATACATTTAGATACAGCCAGGTCATATCTTGAATGCTTTGCTGCTTAGAAATTTCTTCCTCCAGATACCCTAAATCAACTCTCTCGAGTTCAAAGTTCTACAGATCTCTAGGGTAGGGGCAAAATGCTGTCGGTCTCTTTACTAAACCATAGCAAGAGTGACCTTTGCTCCAGTTCCCAATAGATTCCTCATCTCCTTCTGAGACCACCTCAGCCTGGACATAATTGTCCATATTGTTCATATTTTGGGCAAAGCTATTCAACAAGTCTCCAGGAAGTTCCAAACTTTCCCACATCTTCTTCCTGAGCTCTCCAAGTTCTTCCATCCTCTGCACACTGCCCAGTTCCAAAGTTGCTTCCACATTTTCAGGTATCTTTATAGCAGTGCCCCACTCTCCTGGTACCAATTTTATGTATTAGTCCATTTTCACACTGATATAAAGAACTCCATGAGACTAGGTAATTTATGAAGAAAAGAGGTCTGATTGACTCACAGTTCTATAGGCTTAAGAGGACATGACTGGGAGGCCTCAGGAAACTTACAATCATGGCAGAAGACAAAGGGGAAGCAAGGACCTTTTTCACATGGTAGGAGGAGTAAGAGCGAGGGGGGCAGTGCCACACACTTTTAAACCATCAGATCTTATGAGAACTCATTCATTATCATGAGAACAGCATGGGGAAAATCTACTCCCATAAGCCAAATCACCTCCAGCCAGGTTCCTCCTGCAATTTGACATGAGATTTCGGAAGGGACACAAATCCAAACCATATTAGATGCCCAGGAGGAGAGAGTGGCTAGCATCACCCAGTGAGAGAGAATAGCTTAAACATATTCATCATAAAATGAAAGCATGTGATGTGACAATGTCTCAGAATTTTTATTAGTTGCTGGGCCAGGACTGGTTAAAATGATGAAATTAGTAAAAAGTGGCCTCTTTGTTTTTCCAGTCCCTTTCCACAATCTCCATGTAAAAGAGTCATCACCAAGCAGCCTCCTGGGGGCCCTGCCTGGCCTGCCCCTCATGCCTCAGAAGCAGTAGGTAAGGGCATGGCCTTTGGAGTCAGAAAGACCCCAGGTTCAAATCCCATCACTGCCATTTACTGTGAGTCCTTTAATTAGTCACTTAAGAGTTAAGCTGTTAAACGCTTTTTCCTACCTCAAAAATGGAGATAGGAGAATATATCTCAAAGAGCTGTTGTGATATTTAAGCTTAAGAAAAATGGGGGGGGTGGATCTTAAAATCTTGGCATACTGCCTGGCACTTGGCAGGGCTCAACAAATGGCAGCTTCATTTGCCATTCCCCTCCCCATGTCCTGACCCACCCAGCCCTTAGTAACTACTGCTGGCCTGATGAGTTGGTCTTTCCAACCACACTAGCAGCTAACCAGCTGGCTGAGTTTCAACTACCTATACTCCTTAAGAAGACAGGATGGAAACAGATTTCTGGGAGCCTTTAGAAGTTCTCTAATAATGATCCTCACCCCCAAGAATGCAGCCAGCCTGTGTGAAAGGCTGGCCTTACAAGGTGACCTAGTCAGGGTAACTTTCTCCTTCCCTCTAGCTAGTTAAGACGGAGCTGCAGTGAGATAAAACAAGGCAGTCTAAGAATGAAGAGGGCAGTGCCACAGGCTTCGGCCAAATAGAAGCATCCACTGATTGAGATGGAAATGATTGACAGGGGGGAGTCCAACAAACAGTTAACTGTGAGGCCCCTGTAGGCCCAGACCACCCTCGCATCAACAGGCATCTATGACAGGCCTTCCACAGCTGCAGCTCTCAGGATGTGCTTTCACTCTGTCAGGCATTGGTGTCTATTCTACCTCTTTCCCACCCCCACCCCCCCGCAACCCCAAGAGTCCTGAATCATTTGCAATTTAAAATGAAGCTTCTGGTAAAACTCAGCACTGGCTCCCTCCTCATCAGCCCAACCAAGGTCATTGTTCTTTCAAGGACCATAAAAGGCACACACTGTTTTCCCCACCCCCTAGACCAAGCATGAAAGCCTCTTCCTCCTGCTATGTCCACAGCCTGTGCCTCAAATGTCCAGTCCAGCTCCAGGCCACATTTTCCAAGGCTGCCCTCTGAGTCCCCAGCTGGCACAAACCACATGGGCTCTGTTCCAGGCACAAGGACTGTCAGCACAGCATGGACATATGGCCCAGCAACCTCCCTATGGGGATTCCACCTGGGCCTCTGTACACAGGAGGCAGAGGGGTACTTGCCCTTTATGGTGGGGAAACAAGGCCTCTGAGGAATAAGCACAAATGCTCACTTAGAATTGACAGGCAGAGCTGCCCACTGGGACTCTGCCCACAATATTTTGTTAATCAGGTTGCACCACACCTGGAACCCAAACCCTGCTCTAGCAGTCTAAAATAGACTACCCTATCAAAGCTCTAGCTTCAATTCAAAGCTCTACCACTCACCAGGTATGCCACCACGGACAACAAATGCAGCTTCCCTGGGTAGGGTAATAACTGTTTTCTGTGACTGCCACCATGACTTGACACAGCCTTGGTAGCATATATGTACATACATGCATGTATGTTTCCTGGAGGCCAGAGGTTCACAATCCAGGTGCCCAGCAGAGTCCCTCTGAAGTTTCTAGGGGAGCTTTCTTGCCTCTTCCAGTTTCTAGTGGCACCTGACTTTCCTTGGTTGTGGCAGTAAAATTCCAATCTCTCACCCTCTAACTGCATATGGTCTTCTCCTCTGTGTGTCAAATATGCCTTTTCTCTTTTAAAGACACTGATCATTGGATTTAGTGTCCACCCTAAACCTAGGATATTATCATCTCAAAATTTCCAACTTAACTACATCTGCAAAGACCCTCTTTCTAAACAAAGTCACATTCACAGGTACCGGGGATCATATGACTCGAACATAACTACTGCAGATGGGGGGGGGGCAGTGTGTGCATAATTCAGCCCTGCAGTGTCTATCACATAATTACATGGAGTTAGATTAAAAGAGATAATGTCTACAACATGCTTTGCACAGTATAGGCATATGGTAAATAATAAACATTACATGTTGCTTTTATCACAGTTATAACCTTCATCTCCCTCTCCAAGAAGCCTTCCTAGTACCTCATTCCAAAAAAAATTTGAGACAATTCAGGCTTCCATTCTAGATCACAATCACCTTAAGATTAGGAACCATGTTTGTTGATATCTACTTCCTCAGTACTAGTAAGAGTGTGTGGTACACATAAAGGTCCATGGTCTCAGTGGCAAGAGCATGCGCTTCTGCATCAGATAGACCCACGCTTGCAAACTGGCTCAGCTGCATTCTAATGATTGAGGTCAGATGTGTGAATCAATATTTAAGCTTCACCATTACCATCTGCAAAACAGGAAAATGATCAGCTATGTAGGAATGTTAAAAACACTTCAGACATCACATATGTAGCACCAAAGAATAACCAGCAAATAGTATGTGCTCCATAACTACAATAATGATTCGTTATTGTGCTTGGGAATTGTTTTGTTGAATAAATGTCTAATAACTAAATAATTGAATACCAACAGCCCACTCCTTCTCACAGTCCAACAGAGGTGTCAGATTCACCATCCACACTCCTGTATAGACTTCTGGTCCTCACACGTAGTGCTGAGATTGAGCCCACAACCTTACCTCCTCTGCATCTCCTAGGAGTGAACACCCCACCTGCAGATTAATAAACCAACTCATTAATACATTCTTCAGGCATTCACTGAACACATACTCTGCCAGGTTCCTACCATCTGCTAAACACCTTCTGAATGCTCATGAGGAGGGATCAGAAAACTTTTTCTGTCAAGGGCCAGATAGTAAATATTTTAGGCTTTCTGGGCCATATGGTCTCTGTTGCAACTACTCAACTCTTTTGCATCAAAGCTGCCACAGACAACATGTAAACAAATGAGAATGGCTGTACTCCAATACAATTTTATTTACAAAAGCAGGTGGTGGCAATTACAGCAAGGTAGCAGGATACAAGGTTAACATACAAAAGTCAATTGCTTTCGTATTTACCAGCAGTGAACAAGTGGAATTTGAAATTAAAAGCCAGTATCATTTATATTAGCACCCAAATAAATGAAATATTCAAGTATAAATCTAAAAAAAGTACAAGATCTATATGAGGAAAACTACAAAACTCTGATAAAAAAAAAAAAAGAATTGAGAGACATTCCATGTTCATGGATAGGAAGACTCAATATTATTAAGATATCAGTATTTCCCAACTGGAGGTTTAATGCAATCCTAATCAAACTCCCACAAGTTATTTTGTGGATCTTGATGCACTGACTCTAAAGTTTATATGGAGAGGCCAAAGACCCTGAATAGATAACACAATATTGAAGAACAAAGTCAGAGGATTGACATTACTCAACTTTGAGACTTATTATAAAGCTTCCATAATCAAGACAGCACAGAATAGAGAGCCCAGAAAAAGACCCATACAGATATAGTCAACTGATCTTTGACAAGGAAGTAATGATAAAAGGTAGTCTTTTCAACAAATAGTGATAGAAAAATTAGACATCTACAAGCAAAGAAAAAATAAATCACAGACTTTATACCCTTCACAAAAATTAACTCAAAATGGATCACAAACCTAAGTGTAAAATACAAAACTATAAAACTCCTAGAAGACAATGCAGGAGAAAATCTAGATAGCCTTGGGCTTGATGATGTCTTTTAAGATATGACACCAAAGACAGAATCCATGAAAGAAAGAATCAATAAGCTGGACCTCATTAAACTTAAATTTTTCTGCTGTGCAAAGGACATTGTCAAGAAAATTAGAAGACAAGCCACATACTGGGTAAAAATATATGTGAAAGACATATCTGACAAAGCACCGTAACCAAAATTTACAAAGAACTCTTACAACTCAAAAATAAGAAAACAGACAACTTGATTTGTTTAAAAAAAAAAAAAGATCAAAGACCTTAACAGAGACTTTACAAAAGAAGACATACAGGTGGCAAATCAGCCTACAAAAAGATACTTTTTACATCATGTCATTAAATTTGTCTTAATACAAATTAAAACAACAATGAATCCCACTACACATGTAGTAGAATAGCCAAAATCCAGAACACTGACACCATCAAATGCTGACAAGGATGTAGAACAATAGGAACTCTCATTCATTGCTGGTAGAAATGCAAAATGGTATAGCCACCTTGGAAGACCATTTGGTGGTTTCTTATATTAGCAAACACACTTTCACCATACAATCTAGCACAAGTGCTTTCCTTGGTATTTTTCCAAAGGAGCTGAAAATTTATATCTACACAAAAACCAGCACATGGATGTTTACAGCAGCTTTATTCATAATTGTCAAAACTTGGAAGCAACCAAGATATCTTTCAGTAGGTGAATAAACAAACTATGGCATATTCAGACAATGGGATATTTTTCAGCACTGAAACAAAATGAGTTATCAAGCCATGAAAAGACATGGAGGAACTTCAAATACATTTTACTAAATGAAAGAAGCCAATGTGCAAAGGCTTACAATACTGTATGACCTCAGAGGATTTTTAGAGCAGTGAAACTATTCTGTAGAATACTATTAATATAGTTATAGATACATGTCAGTATACATGTGCCCAAACCCATAAAATTCATAACACCAAGAATGACTGTAGTAATGTAAACTATAGTCTCTGGATGATAATCATGTGTCAATGTAGGTTTATCAACTGCAACAAATGTGTGACTTGCAGGGATGTTGATAATAGGTCAGAGGTTGTGCAGGTGTTGCAGCAGGGGCTATACAGGAAATCTCTGTACTTTCCTCTCATTTTTGCTGTAAATTTAAAATTGCTAAAAAAAAAAAATAAGTAAAGTCTACTTAAAAAAAAAAGGGTGGTGGGCTATATATAGTTTGTGACCCCTGCTTTTGAGGATACACAAGTGAGTAAGATGCAGTATCCATACAATGAGAAAAAGTCACACAGAGAGGAAGAGACAGTGCTGAGAATAGAATCCAGGTCTCCCATCCCCAAAAGGCTATTGAACTAAGTCCTACCTGTTCCACCTAGGATCAATTAAAAGTGCATTTAAAGGGAAAAATAGGAGCAGTTACACCAAAATGATTTGTCAGATGGCACCAAGGAAATATTTATAATATGAAATCCAATCAACAGATATGAAGAGTCTGTTCACACATACATTTAACTAGTATTTACTGAGTGGATGAGAGTTTCCTCTCCCGGGTGACAGTATTGTGCTAGATGCTAACTGAAAGCACACAAACTATATACGGACATGACAGACCAAGAAACCCCACTGAATACAGATACTCTATCAAATATCGTGCCAAGTTCCGATGGCATCTCTAAGGTAAGGGGTACAGGGGGGGAAATTTTGATGTTGAATTTACAATACATTGTATAACAAAAGCAAAGTCACAAGACTATGCTCTGTTTTTCATGATATGCAGACAGATGTCTATAGTGTATGGGTCTATGATGACCTGTACCACTTCCTGCCCTTGAAGGACTTCAACCGCTCATTGAAGTCCACATGGTATGATGGCATGGAGGGCCCCAGCCACAGAGGCAGCCCTCCAGTTCAGCTCAATGGCATGAATGGCCACTCTCACCTTCCAGCTCTCCAAAGATGTGAAACCCAGTTTCTGGATGTGGCATTCACACATCACACTGAACTAGAAACTTTTAGCACCTCTGCCACGGCTGCAGATTCTATTCTACAGAACACTGAAACTGCTCAGCAACCTCTTCAAAACAGTCAAAATTAGTTTTAGACAAACATTTAAGAGGAAAAGAAAATCTATCTGGTGGATCTTGCCAACACTCACAGCTGTGACACTGACAAGAAAAGGGCTGCAGAAGAAAGAATTTGCCACAGACCATTCACTTGTCATCATATACAGCACTTTGCACAAATTGGCATAATTTAGGTAGGCAAGAAAATAAGCCAACTACAGCAAAATACCTAAGGCTCATTCCAAAGATCAATCAAGGCAGGATGCAAGAGGTACAAATAAAGCACACTGCCACACACTTCCTGGGAGATGGTTTTTATCACAGGCTTACAAATGATAATCCAAATAAGACACATAAGTTCCAAGTATAACAGCCCTCTTTGAAATAGCACAGAAGCATCTCCAATTCCTCACAAGCTCTGGTGTTGCACAAGACTACCAGAAGGGCCAAGAGCTTTCTAGACTTCCAAGAACACCTTTCCCTGGTCCTGCCCCTCAGGAGCTTACATGCCCTGCCCTCTGTTAAGCACTGCCTGTCTCTGTGGACCCCAAATGTTCGAATCCCCACTATCTAACACTACTCAAATTTGTACTAAGTTTTTGACAGCACAGTGCATCACTGCATCAAACATCCTTCATCAGGGTTCAAGGTGTCATTGCTGAGGTGAACCAGAAGCAGGAGGGATCCCTGACTTTGTGGAATTAACATATGGTCCCAACAGCTGATGAAGTGATGAGTGATTCCAAAGCTGGTAGTGATGACAGGAGCCACTGTTCCTGACTACCACCATGTGCTGAGCTTCCACGGAGCACCTGCAGGTCAGTCCTCAGCATAGTGACATCCCCATTTCACAAACCGAGAGCCACAAAGCTGCAAGAGGCAGAGCTCATGCTCACATCCAGGCCTCCAAAATGCTGAGGAAGAGATCTAAATCAAGTCCCTCATGGCTAGAATGTGGAAGAAAAACCAGTTGGCCACAACATCCTGGGTTCCATGCAGCTTAGCTGTATTGTGTCTTTAAGGTTTGGATGGGTGCATACAAGTGTCAGACATGCTTGATGGCATTTTATGGGAAAAATTCTAAGCTACTAACAATATCAACTAATTCTGTGATGTGAGAATGTCAAGGGCATATTCAGCATGCAGGGATACCACCACGCCGTCCTCCACCACCCACAGCGTCCTGTCCACTCTGGTCAACATAAGTGGGTGGGAGAGGATCTCTACCTCCACCAAGGCTCAAGCAGAACATCGTGTTCTTTCTTGCTGTGACATAAAAATTCCCATGTCTTTGTCCTATGTTCCCTACTAAAGGAGACCCTTTCTCCTCTTCTCTCTAGAAGGGACTCTGCAACCTGGAGGGACTTGGGGATTTCCTATTTAATAAAAAGGGCAAAATACAAGACAATTTGGCAGTCAGAAATCCCCTGTGGTCTGAAAGAAGGTCATGGAGAAGTCAATGTGGGGAAATCATGCCTGCCTGGAAGCCATATGCATCTATAAGCAAATAAAGGACATTTGTTCCCAAGACTGCTAACGCAATGACCCCTGGGACCTGAACAGCCTCCCAGCCTAACTCATATATTTTTAATGAAAAATTGCAAATTAGATTAGCTTAATTTGACCACATCTGCCTTTTTAAATAAAGTAAATTACCATTTTAATAGGAACACCAGCTATTTGTCTTGAGGAAGAAGGTCCTTGTGAGGTCTGCTTTGCCCATTCTATTTCTGTTTTTAATAAGAGAAAAGGAGATTGCAAGGCAGAGGACAGCTGCTTGGGCTTGAAAAACACACAGTGGTTCTCCTGGTGAGCATACAAAGAGGTTGAGAGAACCACCAGAGAAATCCCTACCTTCATAGATATTCTCAACTACCAGAGGCAAAAAGGGTTTCCCTCTGTGTTTTAACATGACCTGTCTCAATTGCCTTCAGGAAATCTGTTCTGAGCCCCTACTGCCAGCAAGGCATGGCATCAGGGCCGGCACTTTCCAGCGGAGTTCAGGAACGAAGCCAGAGGTCAGCTGTCTGAACCAAGGCTTGCAGTTAGGGAGTAGCTGGTGGGGGATGTGGCAAATGGAACAGAGCTGGTGCAGGTTATTTTTTTTTTAATACTTTAGGTTCTGGGATACATGTGGAGAACATGAATGTTTGTTACATAGGTATACATGTGCCATGGTGGTTTGCTGCACTCACCAACTCGTCATCTAGGTTTTAAGCCCTGCATGCACTAGGTATTTGTCCTCATGCCCTCCCTTCCCTTGTTGGGGCACTACCAGACAGACCCTGATGTGTGATGTTCCCCTCCCTGTGTCTATGTGTTCTCCTTGCTCAACTCCCACTTATAAGTGAGAACACGTGGTGTTTGGTTTTCTGTTCTGTTAGTTTGCTGAGAATGATTGTTTCCAGCTTCATACATGTCCCTGCAAAGGACACAAACTCATTCTTTTCATGGCTGCATAGTATTCCATGGTGTATATGTACCACATTTTCTTTATCCAGTCTATCTCTGATGGGCATTTGGGTTGGTTCCAAGTCTTTGCTATTGTGAAAGTGCTGCAATAAACATACGTGCGCTGGCGAAAGTACTGAGAGAGGGAGTGGCTGGATGAGGCTCAAGAACTGCCAGGAACCCAGCAATACAGGCCACCTTAAGGAGAAGAGACTTTGTCCTGAGGGCACGAGAGAGAAGTGGTTTTATTTTCAGAAGAACCTCTGGCTCCTGTGTAGGAAGCTGTTACTGCAAGTACAGCAATGGCGACTGCCCGCGTCAGAACGGGGCTTCTCCTTTTCTCCCAGCCCCACCAAACCTCCGATTCACTCAGCGTCTCCCCAGGTCCTTCCTCACATCTCTACCTCCTCCCTTCAGGGTGAGTTCCCCTCCCTCCTCCTCCTCAGCGGGTTCCTGGTCTGCATTTTTCACGTATTCCTCCTGGGATCTGCTCCTGCAATCAGGCCCCTCTCTCAAGCATCCTCAATCACCCCTAACTGCCTCCTCTTGAGCTCCAAGTCTCTGCAGCACGGACAGCCTTCTTCCCTGGCCCTGCAGCCCCCAACAAACGGCCTGGGCTTGGCTGCCAAACTCCCTGAGCACAGGCTCTAATCTGACACCCACACACTGCCCTCCACGCAGCTATGCAGCCTGCCTTCTACTGCCACAGCTGCCTGAAACTGCCCTGTCCAACCCCTTCACTGACCTCCACACTGCCAAATCCTAGAACTCGTCTCAGTTTTCTTCCTCACGGCTTTTCCCACTCTTGACCGTACGCCATTCCTCCATCTTGAAACTTTTCTCCTTCAGTCTAAGCTAAACTCTAACTACAATTCCCACCTACGTTTCATGTCACTCCTTCACTGGCTCAACTTTCTGTTCCTATGTGTATGCTGGCCTCAAGGCTCCATTTCCAGCCCTCCCTTGCTCTTCCCAGTCCATGGCTTTACCACTGCTTCCACCCACAGTCCATAGACATCCAACTGCCCAATGCATATCCAACCTCAACAACTTTACAATCCCCAACACCAGCCTACAACCTTTCACCTAGCCTTCCAACTTCTGTCCAAAGTACAACTCCTATGACTAGAATGCTCAGTTATTTCTACAACTTATCTCTGTTCCTCTTTTCTTCCATAAGCAATTACCGAGTATTAGCAAATCTCCCCGGATGGTATGTGCTGCCCGCAGGGGTGATCTCTGGAGTTACAGGGAAAGGTTCAGACTCTGGAGACAGACTGCATGAGCTCACACCCAGACTGCCACAAGGTGTCTGTGTGACCTTAGACAAGCTGTTTAATTGCTATGCCTCCGTTTCCTTATCTGTAAAAGGGGATAATATGAGTACTGTTCTGAGGATTACAAGTAAACACAATGAGTTTGGCATAGTGCCCAGCATTTAGTAAGAACTCAATTAATGAAAGCTGCAATTATTAATTGGATTGCTTTGGTCTATCCCTTCACTTCCGTTTCCTTCCACCCTAGGCCCATGCTTGAATTATTCCAATACATAGTGACTTGGTTCCCTTTATCCAGCCTCTATTCACCCAAATATGTACCAAATATCATTCTTAAATTTACTTTTTGAGGCCCCACCCTTATTGTATCATCCCCCATTACTGACAAGATAAAGTAGAGCCTCTTTCTCCTAACACATGATGCCCTGCAACCCTCCTCTGCTCATAGCAAATGGGCAGACCCAGCCCCAGTATCCCGTGCTTTCTCCACATCTTTGCTGACACATACCCTATGTCTTAAAATTCCCCTCCCCCAACCCCCCACATCTATATGTACATGATAGAATTTTGTGCATCAAGTAAGAAGGGCAATGAGGATGTATATTACACATCGATTGCATTAAGGGCCCCAATTCTTTACCCTTTCCTGTATGTACACTCTTGGCCTTGTCACCTTGCAGTGGTCTCACACTCTGCCATTGAGCCCATCCATGTGACTTGTCAAAAGACAGGACACAAGCAGAGGCTTGAAAAAACACTATAGTGTTTCAGCTTCTGCTCGTGTGCCTCAGCCATCATGAGAACATGTCTGAGCTAGCTGCTAGGAGATGAGACACATGGAGTTGCCCCCGCTGAGGCCATCCTGCATCAGCTGACAACCAGTAGATGTACAGCCATGCCAGGAGACCAGCCAAGGTGAGTGAATCCCAGCTAACTACAGACATAAGGGCTTATTGTTGTGTGTTTCTATGGCTGGCTGATTTGCAACAGATAGCTGATATATGCATCAAGTGACATCAAAAAAACTGTTCACAGTGCATTAGAAAGGGAATATCATAGACAGCAGAGCAATAACATGGTCCCAACCGTATGTGTGTGCTTATGTTTATAGGCAGGGACACAGCTGCAATTATATATTTCTAATAATTGTTCATCTAATGCTAGGCTGTTTCCCAGCCTAGCAGAGAATGTTCTTAAGAAACCATATCTGCTTTGTTTACCATAATAAACCTAAGTGCCTACCTCAAGGCCAGAAACATCTTAGACTCATAATAAACACTATTAAATGAATGAATTTCCATGCAAGTACATGCATCCACAGATCTGGAGGGTTCATACCAAATGGTAAAAAGTGGTTATCTCCACATGCTCAAATGATCAGTTGTGTTTTAGGGTTTAATAAGTATTTTCTATTTTTCTACAGTTAACATGGATGACTTATATAATAAAGTAATAAGAATAAAGTAATAAATCTTTCAAAAATGAAGATCCCTGGATTCTAAGCAAAGGCTTCCTCAGTCAGCCAAACCCCAGACAATGCTTCCTTCTCTGAACGGTTGGTGTGCACTGTCATTCATTCTGACGTTTTGTTTACTTCTTTAGATTAAAAAAAAAAAAAAAAAACTCCTGATATTAAGAGTTGTACAGTTTACTGGTGGATCTTGTCTCCACCGGTAGACTGTAAAACTCTTAATAACAGGAGTTGTTATCATTTAAGCCCTCTACACACTATACAGTCCCATAGCACTTAATGTCAGCTTTTTAAAATTAATTCATTAGCATCTCTGAATTTTATAATTCTGAAAGAGAGAAAGTCTTTAAATTATTGTACATTTGAAGGCACTGAGGCACAGGGAGATGCTTAGGATCACAAAGGCTTAGGATCACAAAGGACCGCTTTATAATTCATCACAAGGCTGGAATCAGAGCGCAAACCTTGACCTTCTCTCCAAAGTTGCTGCCACCATGCCTTACAGCCTTCATCAGCATTAACACTGGTGACCACATGAACAGCCTCCCCCAGGCTATATCCTTCAAAGGCTGAGTATCAATCTCATCCATCTTTGCAACTCTCCCATCTAAATCAGTGCCTTACATGCAATAAGTGCTCAATAAATGTTCACTAAGCTGAACCAGGAAGCAG
Organism: Plecturocebus donacophilus; assembly: GCA_004027715.1. Taxonomy (NCBI): domain Eukaryota; kingdom Metazoa; phylum Chordata; class Mammalia; order Primates; family Pitheciidae; genus Plecturocebus; species Plecturocebus donacophilus. The sequence goes on from PVKP010010161.1 coordinate 18,530, forward strand.
AACCCACAGGAATGAAAAAGTCAGCTCAAACAGCCAGTTCTTGTTTCTTATATGAGAGAAGTATTATAAAGTGTAATAGGGTTTTAAGATAGTCTCTAGAGCAGAGAGAGTTTTGTAAGGTTCATTAAGTCTAGGGGTCCTTAACCTGAGACCCAGAGATGTACTTCACAGGGTCCACCAAGCACTGGCACTGTGTGAAAAAAATGCTTTTTGGGTATGTACATATTTCTCAGAGAAAGGGTAAAGCTTTGATCAGAATTGGTGTCAATAACTCAGCAAAGCTGAGGTCCACCAAGACTAAGCGACTTCTGCCTGGTGGTGCATGGTGGCCAACAGGCAGAGCTGGGACCAAACCCGGACCTCCTCATTTCTACCTTGGGGTTTTCTCTTCCTTGTAGGTTGCCCAGCATGTGGCATGTATAGGCCAGTGACATGCTCCCTCCCAGAACACTGCATTTCTGCAGCTTGGAAGGATGGTCAGACAGCTTTATAGCTTTATTGGATTTTGTTTCCCACAGACCACAGTGTTTTGTAAGGGTAAAAAAATTTCTGACGTGATCTGTATATATTCCTCTAATTCATCAGCAATTCATACAAATGTCAGGCATGCCAAAGTAATTTTCTTTAAAATGATTTATCAGCCATATGAACACAAGCCATTCTGCCTGGTCTTTGGAATTAAAACCACATTTCTCTTCAGAAGAGAATAGAAGTGCAGTCTTGACAAACAGGACACATTTTCACTGGTCTGGGATGAGCTGGTCTCCAGCAGGGAACAAAGTGGTAAACAGGAGGAAGGACACTTTATCGGGTCTGTGAATCCTCCCCACATCTCATCCACACCAGATCTGCCACTTGATACCTGGTGACTCATTCCCAACTGACTGTGTTTAATAACTAACACAATCACCCAGCTACCAACCCAACTGCAGGCAGCTGCTACATTATGTGTGCACTGAAAAAAAGGAGAAGGCAGGGCTATGGTGAGGTGAGGTGGTTGATGGAGCAGAAATAATGTTTCTGCAATGCAGCTTGGAACAGATACAAGTCAGTTCCTGTAAGGCATGGAGCTTATTCCTGAGAGGTGAGGAGATAAGCCCAGCGGGCCAGTCCAAAGCATGCTGTTTATCCTGGGTGGGATTCTATCCTGCATGTGCACTTACCCACTGAGAAAAGCCTAGATAGGAATAACTAACCAAGGTCACTCACTTAATTTCCTCTTCTGCAACCATCAACACCTATTTACCTTGTGGTATTACTTTCACTTGACAGATGAAGAAAACAGAGCCCAAAGATGTTAAGCAAGTTGCCCAAGGTCACTCAGTAAGTAAGCAATCGAGGCAGGATCAGAACTAAGGCTTCCAGATTCTTGGTTCAAAAGCTCAACATCCTGCTCCATGATCACGCCATGAAGCCAGGCCAAAGAGTCAGAGCTTTACCAAAGCTTTACCTCCCAGAAGTGGGCAGCAGGGAGCTCCATGGATGACCCTCTAGAACAGCAGTGGTATGCCACCTAGCAAGGGCTGGTCCAAGAAGTGAGTGGAGCCATGCCCATTATTCCTTCATGTTTGAGGACTGGGCCCCTACACAGGGTGTGTGTGGATAACAGTGGTTATGGACCACTTGCGGTCATCTTCTGGATATCGATGTCTGGGCTATACATGCGATCGTAGTTTCTGTTTCTATCAAACAGAGCATTCCAGCCTTATCTTTCTAACTGGATCATAAACTCCTTAAAAGCCTTAAGGATGGAGATCAAGTCTGTCTTTCTCTTCACCCCAAACTCCCCTCCTCTCATACAGGCAGCCCTGGAGGTCAGGTTTATTCATTGTCCTCTTGCTCCTCACAAATGGCTCCTCCTTTTCCTTGCCAACACTGGGTCAAATTGTGGATTTTGCCTGTCTGTCCTCTACTAAGGAACAGTGGTTGAGCATGTGGGCTCTGAAGAAAGACTTCCTAAGTTCACTTACTAGCTCTTGACCTTGAGCAAGTCACTTACCCTCTGAGATTCATGTCCTTCTCCATCAAGTGGGAATAACACTAATACTGACTACTCAGGGCTGCAAGGGGCCTGAGTCATTTCGGCTAGCTCTTACACATTCAGACATGATGACTCAGCTCAGACATCACTCCCCAGGAAGTCTTCTTGGACACACCCACCCTTCTGTCCACAGAGGCCAGCACTGCACCCCACATATACTTGATGCTCAGTAAATATTTATCAAGTAAATGATGAAAATTTCCCAAAGAAAAGAGAATCATCAAAACCTTAAAGAAGGAAGATAAACTACTAGAATGGCGATGGTAGGGCCAAGCCTCAGTACCCTGGAGAGACTGCCCAGGACAGCATCTAACCAGCCAGCCACACTATACAGAAGGCTGCCAATATCACTGACACCTGATTCCATTCCACTGGCTGACAAGACTTCCATTAGGCCTATCAGCCAGACTGCCTGCCATTTCTGAGCATGTGCAAACCTTAGTGAAGAAGGTTCATTAGCTGATGAGTTGCAATGAGGTGGCACCATGACAATAATTTGTGACTTTGAAATAATTGGTGCCTAGAGACTAAGTGTTCAGTCCAAGATAAAGTGGCATGAGGCAGATCCCCATCACCCTGGGAGATGGGCCAGAGAAACCCAAACTGCAATCCATCCTCAGCTTCCCCAGGAAAAGCAGAATGTAACGTGATTGTATCTGGCATTAAGCAATGTATCTGGCCTTGGATCATTAACTTATACAGCTCACGAAAATACAGTGACAAATCTGAAATATTTGCTTAATTTATCTCTCTGCCTCAATCCCTTCAAGCAGCTTCTGCTAGGATATGCAGAACACATTCTTCTCTCAGGAAGATGGAAACAAATCTTTGGGGGAATTATGAGAGTAAATAAAGCAGGAGTCACCCGGAGACCACAGCTAAACAAATACTCACAAATCTAATTGATTCTCTAATTTGAAATTTTGGCAGATTAACAGGGTTTTATGGTGATTTTATGGATAATATTTCCATAATTTCTTCCTAGTTAAGTGATCGATAAAATCTAATACTATAGCATTGTTTATTCCTGCAAAGGAACAAGCTGCATGAAAAATACTTTATGGGGGATGCCAAAAGCACCAACCTACTATAATCTGCAGCCCACCAACAGGGCAAAGAGACCAACCCAATAGGTACAGCATACACCATGCCAGTTGGATTTTCTGAAAACCTGACACTGCAAGTCACTAAGGAGAACTAAAGAGCGCCAAATGAATGGGAGGGGGGAGGACCATCTGCATACAAATGACACCATCCTAAGGCTCATGCGATGAAAAGCAAGGAGACAATGCATGCCACCCAAAGATAGGCCCTTCACATTTATATTTTAACAAGCCTTTTATTTTTCCTGAAAGTTCTCCTTTTCCAGTCACAGTAGTCTATGTAAGGTGCCAAAAGTAATGCCAGAAAAGGTTTGAAGTATGTCAGGAGTAGGAAGAGCAAGGAAATCTAGTAACCTTAATAGCTAACACTGAGGACTAGGCATGGTACGTGGCAAGCTTTTGCAGGCATGAACTCATTTAATTCTAATGAACTTATCAGGAGATATCCAGGGCACAGCTTCTTCACTACTGGGTCATATTGCCCCTTTATTGTTTGTTGTTGTTGTTCTAACTGTTGTTCAGGTATGACTAACATACAAAAAGCTGTCAATATTTAATGTATATGACTTGGTGAGTTTGCAGGTAAGTATATACTCATGAAACGATCATCATTATCACCATACTGCCTCTTTAAGTTTAAAAAAAAAAAAAAAAACTGTGACTTTGTCTCAATCATTGAAAAACATTTATTGCCTGCAGAGTTCACCACCACCACCACCACCACCATAGCTCCCATCCAAGTGATATGGGTGAACCCCAAAAACCAGTGTAGGCCAGATATTTGCACTGTAAAGTAAGATCCCACCAACAGCAGAGGAAAGCTTTGTGCAGTGATTAAAAGTTAACCTTTTCAAACTATATATTTTTAAAACTTGATGTAATTTAGATTGCTTTTAATTGCAAAAATTCTTTTTTTAAAGAACTAGTAAGTGAACTTAGAAAGTCTCTCTTCAGAGCCCTCCTTTTCAACCGCTGTTACCTTAACGGGACAGACAGGCAAACTCCACAATTTGACAGAGTGTTAGCAGGGAAAAGGAGGAGATGTTTGTGAGAATAAAGAAACCACTTCGCTTGTTAACTCTGGGAGAGTTTAACTTCTTTTCTGGACTTGCTATCTCTAAGCTCAACATTTCCTGAAAATAAACAGAATTGCTTTTTAATCTCAACATTTTCTGCCCTAAAGCAGGTCTCATCCACCAAACTGCAGATAAGCTGATTCATCATGGGCTTTAAAGGCGACTGGCATCTTCTTGCACCTCTGCAGGCATCCTGTGTATCATAAGGCTGCGGTCACTGTAGCCTCTGGCCAGCTTGGGTGATCACCAGACCACGGTGCGGAAGAGGACAGTGTTCCAAGTACAGCCTCATATAGGCCAATCCTTGTTGCCTGTCACCACAAACAGAGACTGTACCAAGCCAGCCTATGCAGATGCTGCAGGTCCTCAGGACAAATGCAAATGACTTAGAGAAAGACTATAGGAAGTCTTCACAGAGAAGCGGCTCAGGCCAGCTCTGTATGGGAACATACACAGGCAGATAAGGACACCACTAAAGTCTTCCAGGAAGCTATGTAGAGTCCCTTCCCACACCTACGCCTGAGAAAAGTCTCATCTCTCCCTGTTCACCCCACCCAGTCACCACAGCAAATCTGCAAGATACACTGTATTTCCTAGAAAAGAAAAGGGCTTGGATTATACTATATTACTTCTGCTTTGAGGGACCAAGTGGAAGAGCTCTCCACCTAACTAGTCTTCAGGGTTTTATGAAGTGCTGTGGCAGTGTGGTCAGCACAGTGGCCATCAAATGGTCCTTGCACGGCCCTCAGCACACACAGCACTCAGAACTTTAGAAGGCCCTTGACAAGACTTAAGTGCTTCTTCCAGCCAAGGAGCTCAATACTGCATAGGCAAATACCCAAACACAGATGGCCCAAAGAACAGCTGGCAAGGAGGAAAAGTGTGGATCAGAGAAAAGAAAAGGCCAAGCTACAGACAAATTAGGGATGGTTATCACTACCCAGAGGGTGGCTCTTCCATAGCCACTTTCAGACTTATCCAGCAGAGTACCCACTGGAAACCCCACTGCAGCCCACTCCTTCATATCCTGCCTTTGTTGGAGCCAGAGTCAGTGGACAAGTATGGGGCCAGTGCACAGAGAGGGCCTGTCTTCCAACGGGAGCTATCAAGCATCCTTGTACCAAAGCCAACATAAAACCAGAGGCTAGAAACCAGGGGTCACCCCTGATGGTTCCAGCAGTGGGATAATGCTGGACTAGTCATCAAGAGAGGCGGACACCAGGTCCCACTCATGGAAACACTTCAGCTGGAGGAAAAGGAATAGTGTTTAAGGAGTTTATCTTTCCATCATTCCAACCGGGCCAAGAAAGAGTCTTATCAGGGGCAGGGGGAAACTTAGCAAAATGATAGCTAATAAAAGCTAAAATTGACTAAGTGCTTATCATGTGCTAGTTTTATATGTATCATCCTATTTAGTCCTCAGATTGGCCCTATGCAGCAGGCACTATTAACATTCTCATCTTAAAGCTGGGAAATGATGGCTGAGCATGGTGGCTCATGCCTGTAATCCCAGCACTTTAGGAGATTGAAGCAGGAAGATCAGTTAAGGCCAGGAGTTAGAGACCAGCCTAGGCAATATAGCAAGACCTTATCTCTTAAAAAAAAAAAAAAAATGTAAGTTTAAAAAAATTCAATGGGCATGGCAGCCTGCACCTACTTGGGAGTATGAAGCACGGGGATCACTAGAGCCCAGGAGTTTGAGGTTACACTGAGCCATGATCTCACCACTGCACTCCACCCCGAGTGACAGAGTAATACCCTGACTCAAAAAAAGAGAAAAGATTGGGAAATGGAGGATCAAAGAGATTATGTAATTTTCTCAAGGTCACACAGCTTGCACCTAGGAAAATCTGCTCATGGTACCTGTATGTGTGATGTGCACTAACTCCCCACACCCTCTCTCTCACCCACTTCTCCTTGAGTTCCTGCATCCCTTTCTTTTAGGGGAAAGCTAAGGGTGTTTTTACTCAAGAAAGGCTTCTATTTTGCCTAGGATACCAAGATTTTAGTCTGACGTTTCTCTGGGAAGAAAGGGGCACTTGGAAATCATGCATTTATTAGTGTTACCTCAGAGCCATTCCATCTCCCTCCCCAGGAGCAACAAGGAGCTGCATCTATTCATGAAGATTTCACCTTCAGGCCAGCACCAAAAAGCCAAGGAAGACAGGTTACAAGTGCAAAGCTGTGGTGTCTTAGAGAAAATAGGTCCATTTATTTCAGTTCTCCTGAGTCAGAAGAGTTTTCATTTGTTTCAGTAGAAGCTGTTAAGTTTCTCTTGGAAAAGCTTTTAGGAAAATGCACAACCATTGTAGATACTCTAGTTTATCAGAGGTTAAGTATGCTTATGGGCATTATATGAAAATAGACTTGCACATCTTCCCAAAAATAAATTTGAATTATGGAAGAAAGCATTTCACAGGCTTGAAGTTAGTCAGCATTTTTAAATGTCATTTTTTATTGACAACCATCTGGAGTGGGAATGAGGTGTGTTTTGTGCCACTTGGTTGAGGCAATAGTTGGCCTATACTATTTCATCTTTAACTGAAGTTAATTCTCTGTAAATAATTAGGAATGGCAGTGAAAACCTAAACAACTCCATTAATAACATACGACAGTGTGAATGCTGGGGTTGCAAAAGCAGCCCCAGGGTGTCAGACCTCAACCTGCTCCGCACCTTCCCAGAGGGGATATTAAAACCATAGCCCAGTAAAATTGCTCTTTGAAATCATGTCATACTTCACTGAGGTGGGGGGCAATATCTGAACCCAAAATGGAGTCTCTAATGAAATCTGAAAAGAAAAAGTAGGTTTTTAACAGCACTGATTTAGGAAACAATTATGGATCCTACATAGTGTAGATGAGAGGCACAAGTAATTCTACTTAGTTTTTCTGCTAAATGTGAAATGCAGCCAGTGTGGGTCAGGACCCTCATAAAACTACTGGTAGCTTACAGAGTTGTGAGAAACCTCAGAGAATTCTCTGAAACAACAGGACTCATCTCACAGATGTACAACTGGTGCTCAGAAATGTGCCTACAGTCCCAGAGCTGCTGACTTCAGAACTGGAACCACCTAAACTTGTCCCTTCACCTTCTTTCCCTCCTTCTCCATTTCCTCCTTGCTTTGTTTGACAGATACGCTGGCACCTTAATTCCCATTTACAGAGAAAGAGAAAGAAGAGCAAGGAGACCACTATGGAAGACGATTTCTGGCCCTCGCACCTCCAGCTGAGAGCAGTCACACTGCACTACCTCTGTTGAGTTTCCCTGCTGGGCAGTGTGTGTCCAAATAGACAATCCCCAATTTCCATCATTCTAAGGGTTAAGCACCTGGAAGTGCTCAGAAAACAGAAACATCCAACAATACACATTTATTAATGCCTACTCTGGGCCAGACATGCCTCAAGATGCTTGGGATAAAATGGTAAACAATCAAAAATTCCTTGCCATCATCAAATTCACCTTCTAGCAGACAGAAGTGGCAAATAAGAAGCATGACAGAGAAAGCATCTAATGTGTCATAAGGGAATAAATGTTATGGAAAAATGAAACTGTACAGCAGGCTGAGGGTGTGAGAAATGCAGGGAGTAGTGTGTGCACAGGTTGCAGTAATAAATGGGATGGTGAGGGGAGGCCTCATTGGTAAGGAAGTGAGAGAATTAGCCAGGCAGATGTCTAGAGGGCATTCCAGGTAGCACAGGCACAGGCCCTAAGGTCTGGCTTACTCAAAGAACAGCAGAACAGAGTGAGTGAGGCAGAGAGGAGGAGGAGAACATCTTCGAGAGGTAACAGGAGGCCCATCACCTGTTACCTTGTTAGCTGTTTCCAAGGTAATAGGGTGGGTACTTTGGCTTTTCCCCTGAGAGAAATGGGGGCCCACAGCAAGGTTTGGAGCAGAGGAGTGATATGATCTGACTTACATTTTCAAAGGCACAGTCTGACTTCTGTGCTGAGCACAGACTGGGGCTGGGAGGAGCAGGGAAGACGCAAAGGTGAGACAGACAAACCCGCTGGTAGATGTTTGTGCCAATCCCGACCAGAGATGTTAGCTCAGGCCAGGATGGTGCAGCAGGGTTGACAGGCAATAACTCATTGAGCACATCTAACTCACTGGTCAGTCCTGGAGTGACCAACCAGGACCAGTGACTAATTCAAATGCGTATATGAGGCCAAACTGATAAATTAAACAAAGTAGATCAAGTAGAAACAGAGAAAAAAGCTGGATGGCAAGTGTTTGCATGCCCTGCCGAAAGGAGCAGCCACTACGACTGCCAACTGTCTCCAAAAGGGATCATGGGCCAGTGTGCTCAAGTCCGAGGATTTTTCCCAGAGAATCAGGCCATCCAGATGTATGGATTTTTCGATGCTTTTAGATGTCATCTTCTAATTTTGTTAATGTTAACAACTAATTCAAAATAACATTTTAAATATGGTTGTACAGGCCGAACAAAACACATTCAAGCCAGAGTTAACCCATGGGCTTGTCGCCTCTGGTGCTCCTGTGCTAATTAGTTTTATGAATCACTGAAACACTAGCCTACTGATATATAAAGAGATATACTGCATCAGCACTACCCACAGAGTTGTGTTTCCAGGTGCTTATTAGTTTTCATGTTTAAAAATACTCCATCATTCCCTTTGAATTTGGCTGCCAATACAGCAAACATTCATACCAGGAGCCAGCACACTGAAGCCCTCCCAGGTGATGCACTCAATAAATATTTGACAATTAGGAAAATAAAGACAATACAACCGTATCAAAGATGCAGGGACCTTTGGTCACTCATGGTGCCAAGACATTTCCTGTAAACCCCACCTAAGACAAGTTTGTTACAATGCAACAGGTGCAGATATCATAAGTTATTCTGAACTCAAAAAAGCTAACATCTAAATTCACCACTGTTTAGGTCAAGAAAGTGAAATCAACCTGAAATGATTTTGTGCATCAGAGGGAAGGAACAGGAGAATCCCCTCATCAATTCGTATAATTACTGACAACTCACATAATGAGCTTATCTTAGTCCCACAAATCGGCTGAACTGCAAGTTATTAAGTCTCTGAAGGGAGAGAGCTTGGGGTGTGCTTCCTGGGAGAAGGCCTCGAGGCAGGAGGTAAAGCTGGCTGCCAATTCCTCCTGTGCCCTTTCTTCCAGACAGAAACGAGGGTCCTCATGTGGATAGCCCAGGGCTGAATGCCAGACACCCCCTTCACCATCCCAGCTCTGTCACCATGGGTGAGCCAAGGACTGGCAGACAGATCCCTACTAGGCCATAGAGGGCTCTTCCTGTTTCTCCTTCCCGGATCTATATGAGCTCCAGATCGCCACCAGCTACATAAGTGAGAAGCACCAAGAACATACCCACTGACAACATCTAAACTGCACAGGGCAAGGGAAAGAGAAAAAGTTGGCTAATTCCTTTCCCAGTCTAGCCAAATATTTTCATTCCTAATTTGAGAGGACATTCTTTGTGGTTAGAAAAGGAAGCAAGGACCCTCAGAGCCATGCTGTGGGTCACTATCACATCTTCTCCACACCATCTGGGAACTCAGACCAGGCAAGCAGAACCATCCCACAGGCTTCCTCCAATGGCTGAGTCTCCAACTCTCCTCCGTTCACCTATGTGGCCCACCAACTGAGAGGAAAGAGAAAACAAAAGACTGGCTGGCAGGCAGCCTGGCTCTGTCACTCCTTGATTCAGAGTCCCCAGGTAGGCTGTGGCTCTCCAGGCTGCTGTGATAGTCCAGCTGAGAGGATGCCCCAATTTCTAGGGAGTCACAAAATGAGAAGCTGTAGGCTCCCTGCTAGAGAAGCCCAGCCTCCTACAGAGGCTCACCACTAATAGATACTTGCAGCCCAGGAGCCAGGCATCCAAACAGGGGCAGCCTCTCACCAGGACGGTCACACCTAGGGATACATAAAAGTGGTGTCAGCCCCTAGTGCTTGATGCCACTGCCAAACGCTGTAGGTGCCAAAGTCATCAGAAGGAAGAGATTTAATTCTAGGACTGAGGTGTATCAATGAGCGAGGATTCCCACAGGAGCGGTAAGGCCAGGCAGGAGTGGATACATGCCTACGATACTGAAGGCAGTCAGTGGGCCTGGGCGACTGGGCAGAACACCAATTTTCAGACAGCCTTACCTTGTCAACACCTAATGGCTTAACATGCAGTCCATCTTGAGCACTGGATGCCAAAGAACTGTCACCATCAGCAGAAAGCCCATTTGGATTCAAAGCTTCTGCCCTTCCACTCACAAGTCTTCCAAGACTGCAACCCCTCAGAACTAGAGAAGAACACTGACTATGCGCCAGGCACTGTAATAAGTGTAATGCACACATTTTACCATTTAAGTCTCACAGCGACCCTCAGAGGAAGGCTCTGTGGATAGCTTTAGTGAGGGGCCAAGATCCCAGCTCTTCTATGTTCTAGGTGAGTGGCATTAGGTCAGTGAATGAACCTCACCCCAGTGTTCGCACCTGTAAAGTGGAAATACTAATAGCCTTTGCCGTGTAGGACTGTTAAGAGGACTCAATGAATTATTCAAGCAAGTGCTTCAATCGTCTAATATGAACGGTCACTGCCATTAGCTTCTACCATTATAACAATTTTACATTGAGGGCACTGATGCTTGCGGGAGAAAGAAATCTGCCTTAGGCCAAAAAGTGAGTGAGTAGCCAGGCTGGGTCTTGAACTAAGGTCTTGCCCTTAACCGCTGTGAGGCATTAACAGCATCCTGGGATGCTGCTAAAACATGGCTGAAATAAACTCAGAGAGAATTAAGAGCTTAATTATATCAGTGAAATACGTACTAGAACAGACATAATTTCATGGTCTGGAAAAAATAGATATAAGATTTTTAGTTCAACTCCATAGCTGTCACTTTAAACCACTGCTGTCCAAGGAGAATGGGCAATTTTAGAACAATTGATCTTTTTTCTCTAGGAAAAGGTGACAACGCTATGCTCTTTAAGCTGCATTTCACAACTGGGGAGAAACTTGGGAAGAGACAAGAGGCAGAGAAAAAGGAGCACTAACAGGCTTAACCCAGAGGGCAGCCGTTATGATAAAAATTAAACCATCTTGGGACACAGGACCCCAGGGTTCCTGCAGACACTTACTAGCTTGGTGTACCTGAGAAGGGGGAGTGGTGATCAGGTTAGGAAATTATTTGATGGCAGCATTCTGTAGTGACCCAGGAATGCATAAATCCTGCCTGAGTCCATTTTCCCTTCCTCAAGGTCCCTGTAAAAAAAAATACACACACACACACACATGTACATATACATACATGTGTGTAGATAGATATAGATATAGATAAATATGAGAAAAGCAGCACAAAGCACTACATTCTTGAGTCCAAACCCCAACATAAAATGCCAGTGATTCAGGCTAGACTACAAAGAGAAATCTGATCACCCAGGCTAACATAAAGAATCTCATTCTCGGCCAGGCGTGGTGGCTCATGCCTGTATTCCTAGCACTTTAGGAGGCCGAGGCAGGTGGATCATGAGCTCAGTAGTTCAAGACCAGCCTGGCCAAGATGGTGAAACCCCATCTCTACTAAAAATACAAAAATTAGCCAGGTGTGGAGGTGGGTGCCTGTAATCCCAGCTACTCTGGGGGCTGAGGCAGAGAAGTGCTTCAACCTGGGAGGCAGAGGTTGCAGTGAGCCAAGATCATGCCACTGCACTCTAGTCTAGGCAACAGAGTGATACTTCATCTCAAGAAAAAAAAAAAAAGAAAGAAACTCATACTCCCCACAACACAAAACAGAAGTCCTTCTGCTCTGTAAGAAAACACAAGCCACTGTGCACCTATCAGCATCAGAGAAAATGGAGCCAGAGAGACGGAGAACATCTGAAACCTAAGTCAGGGCATCATATCATTTCCTAGATTAAAACCCATCAGTGCTTTCCCCTGTGCCTAGAATGACATCCCAGTCCTGCTTCCAAGCCACAAGACCCTGCAGGGTCTATGCCTGCTGACTTCCTTCCCGCCCCCACCCACACTGTTCACTTGGCTCCAGGCACAAGGGCCTCCTTGCAGCCTCTGCAACAGGCCAAGCTCTGCACCACCTGGGACTCTTTGTAGATGATATTTCATTTCCCTGGTAGAAGTTTTTTCACCACATCTTATTTCCTTCACAACATTTACCATTACCTGAAAATAGATGATTTATTTGTTTTCTGGCTTAATGTCTGTCTGTTAGCTCTACTAGACCATAAGGCCCATGAGAACAAAGACCTTGGCTGTGTTATTCAGTGCTGAGTCCCTGGCACTCTCTATACATTACAGAAGGCAGAAGAGCCTAGATGTCCCCCAACCCCAGCATGAATGGTGAGTGGTATGGTCTAACCATCAGATAGTAGGGGGCGGGGATGTGGAGGGGAGAGAGACAGACAGGGACACGTTTCCTCTTTCATAGGCTCAACCACGATACCCAGCAGACTGAGGCTGAAGAAGAAACACCACAGCCCTTCGCTGCAATCATTCCTGCCTTGCCATTGCCACCGATAGCATGCATACCTCCTAAGTCCTCTTGAAACTTAGTCCTTGCCCTCCTTCTCAGGAATAAAGAGCTTATCTTTGTCTCTAATCCCAACCCATTCTTGAGAAAAAGTAAGGGGAAAGGGGAACAGCCTTAAGCTCCTAGCTATGGCCAACGTGAAAGGAACATATTTACCCTCTCTTGACCCCATTTACTTTATTTTTTTTTAACTGTATAACTTTTAAGGTTACCTGCAGCTCATTTTCTAATTTTATGTCATGGCAAATGAGACCAGCCTCCACCAAAGCCAATTCCCCTAGAAATCAGAACAAGATGTCAAGGAAAGAACATGAGACAGACCAGGAACATCCAGCTCCACCACATACTAGCTGCACGGCCTTGCCCATGCTTCTTAGCCTCCATGAGCCTCAATTTCCTCAACCAAATAAAACAGGAGGATAACTCCACCTTCCTCACTGGGTGAGTGGGAAGACAGCTCCCAGCACTGTGCCCAGTGTTCAATTTATGTTTCACAAAGGTCATCCCATCTCCCTCCCAAACCCCCTCCCCAAACACACATTTTAGAGCACAGCGTATCGGACACCTGGGAAATAAGGACATAACTTCCAAGTCTGAAGGAATGCAGCCTCCCTCCAGTCCCCTAAATGATCTCCAAAGTGTCATGAGCACCCACTCCTAACTCCACCCAGGAAGCACCAGACAGGGTCCCCGCCTCTCCATCCTCAAAGGGGGTTTTCCCTTCCCTGTGAAAAGCCTGGAAGGAGGCAGTACTGTTAGAAGCACTGAAAATGTCTGCACCAATCTTATTTGTTACATCCTTCATAAGAGACACAAGCTTTATAACCTTACACAGGTGAGTTGAACCAAAGCCATGTTTGTGGAACTGCAGATCCACAGGCAGCATGCAGGTGGCGAGGGAGGCTGACATGGGATTGGGCTGAAGAGCGCTGGGCTGAAGGAAATCTGGAGGAGGAAGTCTGGCCTAGCGGCTCAGAGCACGGGACCTAGAGTCAGACAGCCTGGGCTCACATCCCAAATCTGCTGTGTGCCAGCTGCATATCACTTTCTGTAAAATGGCATAATAATAGTACTTACAGCCTATGGTTGCCTATAAGGATTACATAAAATTAGTCTTAGCAGCATGATAAATTAGCAATAGTTGGCACATGATGAATATTACATGGGTAAGAGGCACACGACAGCTGCCATTGAAGACTAGCTATTGTGCCCACAACAACTGGGTTGAGAAACTTAGTTTTGTTTTTTGGTTTTGATGCTCCTATGTTCCTCTGTTAGGTTAGAAGGATACACATACCAGGACTCCATTCCTTCCATCATCTGACAGCTATAAAGTGTAGGCTCACTACAAGGTGCTGAGCAAAATAGACGTCTAGCCCTTGGGGAACCTATGGTTGAATGAAAATTCAGTTTAGTTTGGTTTAGAGTTTACCAGGTACCTCCTATGCTTCAGGCCAGGGATAAGCACTGCGGTGGTGGGAAGGAATGCCCAGGCATATCAGAAATGGTCTAGAAACTGTCCACCGTGAGCCACCTCCCAGTGCTACCACATAGCTGGCCTGGGCCCCAGCTATCTCCTCAAGCCCTGAAATCTTCTCGTTCTCCGTCAGCTTCACCACTTCCCAAATCAACACACCACAGACCTTATTATCTTTGCAAGCCTTCCCATTTTATGCCCTTATTTTCATGCTCCTGATATTCGGGATTCACAGGCACTTAATCAAGATGCTGTGCAGGTTTATTACAACATCTTCCAGCTGATCTATTTTCCCTTATCTAGACACTCTACCACAGTGCCTGTTAGTGTTTAAAAGGATCTTTCTGAGGTATCATTTGACTTGTTTCTGATAATTAGTTATAAGAACTGATCAAGATGTTAAGGGGAACCAGCCCTTGGAAACTGATGACCACATAGGTTTATCATGACAACAGAGCCTTTTTAAGATGTTGAGCAGGCTGACTGCAAGAAGCCAGGGAAAGGCTGCTTTTTGAAAACCATCTCATTGGCCATATGGATCACGGTTGTCGGGTTCTGTTATTGGTTTCATTATTCCAAACAAGTTCCGTTTTGTGCCCATTGGATAATTGGCCCAGAAGACAACCCCGCATTTTAATGAAGACAACAAGTATTAAATAGAGACTGCGCTCCACACCACTGGACAGCTCTCTTTGCCTAGAGCACAAGAAGAAGACAAGCAAGATGTAAGCATATGTGAACATAAGCTCTAGTTCAGAGGGGAGTGTGCCAGGCCAGTTCTCTGATGGACACCACTCAAAGCACAGTCAGAGACATCCCACACACAAAGGAAACCTGCTTTCCCTGCAAGGAGACCCAATTGGAGAGAGAGGCAGCAATGCAGTGGGAGGGAGAAGGGGATGCAAGCCACAGAAAAGGCAGAAATGCCACCTTGAGAAGAGCGCCAAGCCTTGCAGATGAGCACATCAAGTTTAGGGACCTCAGGAAAATATATTTCCTAGTGTCCTGCTTTGGATAAACTCCAGAATCAAGTCACAAATGCCCATGCTTCTCAGGACCAGTGGCAGGATGGCTTCCAGCCGGAAGGTCTTTTCTTTACACCCTCCTATGGGCCAGGCACTATACTGGGCCCCAATGAAGATACAGTGGAGAACAGGACAGGTGCACTTCCTGCCCTCACAATCCCATCACAATACAATAGAGTAAGGTGTGGAGTGAGCAGCTAGAACGGATGACTATTTAACCCTGTCTGGGATCTAGCCAAGACTTCCCATATAAAGGGAGCTCTAAGCTGAGGCCTATAGGATAGGTCCTAATTATCCACAGAATGAGGACGGGCAGAGAGATGAGCACAGTTACAGACAGGAGGCGCGATGGTGGGTGTTCTGTAGGATTACAGCAAAGACTTGGAGAAGGGGAGAGCATGAGTGATGAGGATGGAGAGAGAGGCAGAGTCAAATCACCAAGGACCTTGTTGGGCATGTTAAGAGTTTGGGTGTCATTCTGAAGTCAACAAGGAGGCACAAAAGATTTCAAGAACAGTAAAGACACAATACTATTGGCACTTGAAGACAATCCCTCTGAGTAATCAATGTGATTGATGTTCTGGAACACACCCTGAACTGGAAGCAAAAAGACCCCAGGCTTCTTTCCACTCTGCTGCTTCCTGGCTGTATGTTTCTAGATGTGCCACCTCCCTTCGTGGGCCTCATTTTTACCTTCTGTAAAATGGGGCTGACAACTTCTGGGTCTGTTGATCTCACCAGGGCCTTGTGAGGCTCCCATTCTACAAATGAGAGCATGGCAAAGTTGGGAAGTTAAATAAATGCAATGGATAATGATAGCTCTCCCAAACACCAAAATTTCACTTCATTCCACAGCTTCAACCCTCTCCAAAAAATTTAAAAATCTATTTAGACCTTGAAAAGGAAAAGATTGAATATGATTTTCCATCGCACTTTCTAGCCCTCGCCTCTACAGGAAAGAAAAGGTCTGCATGGCTACCACAGCAGCCAAAGAGAAAGAAGAATGGGGGACAAAGATGTTCTAGCACTCTGATCCAGAGCCCTCTGATGCCAGATCAACAATCCACCCACACTACGTAGAGCTGCAGGGAAGAACTACCTGTCATGGAGATGGACTACATGAGCCCAGTGCAACAGTGACCTCATTTATTACTTCTCTCACCAGAAAATCATTTTCCAGGCCCACAAGCCCCACTCCACTCAGGCAAAATCTCTAGTTTGCCAGAGCACAGGTTTGCACTCTGAAGACCCATTCCACCTCAGGACCTCACTGACAAGGGGCAGGTATAGACCTCTTGCTGGCACCCAATTTTTGCCAGCTGGAGTGCCTTAGGCCAAAATGAACATCTGGCAACCCTATAGCAGTTGAGCCACAGTGAAACATTAGCTGGACTTCCCTTCTACAGCTGACAGGCCTGAAAAAGGCAACTCATGGGAGATGGCTAAGTATGGGCAGATGTTTCCCAAGTAAAATGTGTCACCTTGAAATGTCAGTGAATGAGAAAACAACTGCATGGCTGTCCACTTTGGTTTAGGGAGGAACACAAGGGAAGTGCAAGGTCACTGTCTGGGAAACATCATTCCTAGGCCAAATGGAAAGAACCAAGTTGACCCACTCAGAGCCCCTGAAGCTCAGAAAGAGAAGCAGTCCTTCAGACAGAAAGAGAACTATATTGACTCCAATTCCCACCTTGGGAGAAGCCTGGGAACTTCAGTGGAGTCTTCACCAGGGCCTGGGATCCAGGGCAGGGACTATATCACTCTTCACAGGCCACAGGCACAAGTGACAGAGATGTTATCCTTCAAAGCAAATAAATAAATAAAGCAAAATAAATGTGCAGGAATGTTTTCTACTGCACTGTGAGGGAAGACAAGTGCAGAGGACCTAAATTTCCTTCAACAGAAGACTTGGAAGATAAATGTGAGTCCAAGTGTACTCTGATTATCTGACTAGATCACTACGTTCTAACAGAAAAAGCTGTCACAAATATAGTGTTAAGTGGAAAAAAAAAAAGATACCTTTAAAAACAACATGTAGCATCTAATGCTATTTTTATAAAATCTTAAAAGTAATTTTTGGAGTTCCTGTATCAAAAACTTATAGTCATAACCTCGTTTAGTTCTCTGTGATGTAAATACCACTATTACCTCATTTTAGAAATGAGGACAGTAGCTCAAAATTCTTTTCTCCTCAGTCAACTCTGTTGAATGAAGAGCTATACTTTGCTTCTCATTGACTCCTAGTCTATTTTGAGAATTTTTTCCCCAGAATTATACTGCATTCTAAATATAAACTAGTGGAAGAAAATATAAAAATGCACAAACACTAATTCTCTTTCGCTGATGACAAGCAAAATGTTTTGAATCGTGAGCAAAAACAAAAGAAACACACATGCACCATAATCTATGATTTTACAAACTTCTCTTATTTCAAAATTGACTTTGGTATTAATAACTTTAATAACAATAATAAGCAGATAATTAATGGATAGATGAATGGGATTTCTATTCACTTACTAGGGTAGTTTCCAGCTGATCTTGTCCTGCCTTCCTGGAAGATCTCAGCCACATCTACTCCCCTTCACAGCTCCTGGCATGAACTCCATCCCACCCGAGCATAAATCACAACCCTCAAACCAAGACCTGAGCTACACTCCTGGCTTCTCTGAAGCCACAACATTTGGAGGGAGCAGTACCATGCCCTATGTCACATCAGGGTATAATGTGATGTCGCAACTCTATTTGGAAAGCTTCTGCCTCTATACAAACTTCAGTTCTAAATACCTGATTAAACATTTCTCACTCACAATCAAGAAATACCAAACTGTTCATACTGAGCCCATACCAGTTCCCATCAACAACTAGTTTGTCAGTCACAAGGTTTCCACCAAGTATGTGTATGATAAGAATCTGAATTTACTCAGCCCTGCACCCACTTTTTTTAAACAGAGATTACCCTCCCTCCACCCACCTGTTCTCCTGAAACAAATATATGGGCACTTACAGGTCAAATAATCTGTCTCCCAACTATTGGTTCAAGGAAATATCATCTATAGACAAACTGAAATTGGTAAACAATTCCAAATGGAAAGAAAACACACAAAAAAAAAATGCTTTGTCCTGCTTACAATAAAATGAACAAATTTACTACAGAAGAGAAAAAATATAATTCTTAGGGATCAGACAGATTCTGCTTACTTCCTATTCTTCCTCCATCCTTCAATACAGTGTCTACAGTCACAAAGCTTCCTCTCCTGACAAGTACACTGGCTGGGTGAGAGCGGTGAGCAGGCCAGTGTTTCTGAGTGGCAAAAGATAGTGACCAGACATGCCTGTCCTTTGTCACTAACTACCTTTTGAGCTTCCCCCTCTACCGAACCATCTGCAGGAAAATGTCAACGTGTGCGGCAGGGAGAAAATGTATTTGCTAATTTATGTGCTGGGTATATTCACTTATTCAGTAGAATAATAAAAATGTGACTGCTCACTACTCTTCTCTTCTGGAGGAAAGACATCTTTATTAATGATTTTAAAGCCTAGAGAAACAGGAATGCTTGCTCTTGTTTACATTTCCCTGTATTAAATGGAAGACATTCACTTGCTGGTGGCAAAACATTGAAAATACCCTTCTGGTCATGATTTATTGCTGGAGAAATTTTACTAAATTGGGATGTGACCATGTATCCATGTATTAATTACATTGCTGGGAAAAGAAAATAACAGAGATTTACATTTTCAGTAATTCCCGAAATAAGTACTCTGTGTTTCTGGAAGGTATTAAAAAATATTTTCCAAGACTTTATATTTTAGTACCTAAGGTCTAGAGCTTCAACAGCCACATATTCTGAAGCTAAATAAAGTCATAGATAATCCCAAGTATGTTCCCACCCCCCTTACTAACTGGAGGATATTGCATCCTGTCCCTCAGGTGCTATATCTTTGCTGATCAAAGCTTGTTCCATCAAAGACCTCCCTGAATCTGAATTTGGCCTGAATCCAGAAATGAACATTCAATTAGGACCAGGGAAGCATTCCAATTTAGGAACTAGCACAGTTGTAAGTAAGCCAGAAAAGAAGATACAGGATAATATTTCTAAGCCCTACTTAAAGGATACAAGCCATTTGTGGGATTAAATTTAAAACTGATGAGAAAAATGTATTTCATGATAAATATGTAAATGGAGATTTGTAAATAGTTCCTGAATTAGGGAGGAAGGTGAGACAAATAGAGAAGGGCCCAAATAGTTTAAGATTCCAATCATAAAAGGCAACCCCTTCCTATTATGAGCACACAAATATCTGTGAGCTGAATCAGTGCTACTGGTAATTCTCTGGGCTGTTTAAATAGGATTTGTGAGGGAGGAGGAGGAACACAAGCCATATGTCTGTTTGACTAATGAAGGCCAGTGACTAAGAAGTATACTATGAGCTACAAAGGCCCAGGGTTGAGGGACATGCACCCAAAGATGGTAGGAAGGGTCCTCCAGGATGAGGTCAAGATGAGAGCCAGGTCCTTCCCTCTCCCTCCATTGTAAAGGATAATGAAAACGGCTCAGATCCCCACAATGGGATAATCAGGCAGTTCCCTGGTTCAGAGGAATTCTTCACCACATTCCAGAAGCATGATTCCAATAAGCAGTAAGCCAAAAAGCCACAAATGGGAAATCTCTACCTGGTCAATTGCCCAGGTGAATAAAAATTAAAATTAAAATTAAGGTCCTTATTTTCTTAACCCAGAGTCTAGTAGCAAGCCCACCTTAGGTTTCTGAGAAAAAAGAGAAACTTTTGCTGATCTACATCCACTTACTTACCTGTTAACTTAATTGAATGAAAATATATTACCTGGCACTGTTACCTTCGCAACCCTGAGAATCACATCTTCCTAAATATCCCAAAACCTCAAGTCACCTTGTTAGTTTTCAGAAACCTAAGTAGATAAAAACTGTAAACCCATAGTTCCAAGAATCTCAATGAACCTCAAGCACAGGAAACAGGAAGAAAAGGATACAAATGCTCATATCAAATTCCTCCCAATTAGTCAAGGAGAAAAAGTCATAAATCCTTAAAAGTAGCCAGAGGATAGACATGTTAAATATAGAGGACAAGAGAAAGGAAAAGGAACAAATTTCTGGCTGAAAACAATGCAAGCAAGACAGAAGAGCAACATCTTTAAAGTACTGGGGAATAAAAAAAATCTGTCAACATAAAATTCTATGCCCAGCAAAAAGGTCTTTCAAAAGTTGCAATACAGACTTCTTCAGACATACAGAACCTTAGAGAACTCATCACCAGCAGATCTACCCCTCTGAAAAAAACAAAACAAAACAAAAAACAAAAATTAAATGCCTCAGGCAGAATAAATATTATACCAGATGGAAACATGGATCTACACAAAGATATAAAGATACAAATAACTCTAGAAATGGTAACTAAGTGAGTTCTCAGAATCAACATTAGTTATATATACTAACTGCTTTTCTCATGGTAATTGTCTTTTGAAATATACCTTTCACTTTCTTTGATATTACCTTAGTTAAGCAGAGGAGCAACAGTGATAGCCTTAATCCTATTCAAAGATAATAATAGGACTTGAGAAAACCTATCGCTTTCCCCAAAAAGTCATAAAACTGAGGGAAACAAAAGATATAGTGGAGGATATAACTGTAAATCACTAAGAAAAAATCAGAAGGCCATCAAAAATAGTATTAATAAGAAACTGCCAAAAACTTTTCCAAAGCAAGTGTACCATTTTACACTCTCAGCAACAATCAATGAGAGTTTCACATTCCCACCAGCACCAAGTATTGCCAGACTTTTAAATGTTAGCCACTATCATGAAGGTGAAATAGTATCTTCTTGTGATTTTAATTTGCATTTCCATGATAAGCACTAATTTTGAACATCTTTTTATGTGCCCATTGGCCAATTATAGATCTCTTTTTGTGAAGTTTTTGTTTAAATATTTTGCCCATCTCCTTACTGGATTGTCCTCTCATTATGAAGTTGTAATATTTCTTTATATATTTTGGGCATAAATCCTGTGTCATACACAAACACATCCATATTCATGTGTATATGCACAGGTGTGTATATAAAATATTTTCTCCCAGCATGTGCTCATCTTTTCAGTTTCTTAATGGGGACCTTCTAAGAGCACAAGTTCTTAATGTTAATGAAGTTCAGTTGTTGTTTTTTTCTCATATGAGTATTGCTTTTGGAGTCCTCTCTAATAAATCTTTGCCTACTCCAAGGTAATAAAGATGTTTCTTTTAGAAGTTTTATAGTTTTACATTTTACTTTGATGTTCAGGTGTGCATAACCCATTTCGAGTTTTTTTGTGTGTATGTTGTGAGGTATGAGTGAAGATTCATTTTTTTTTCCATACAGTTACCCGGTTGTTCCAGTAATATTTGTTGAAAAATCTATTCTTTTCTCCAGTGATTTACACCTTGACATTTTTGTAAAAACAAACAAAATAAGCCAGACATAGTGGCTCACACCTATAATCCCAGTCTTTTGGGAGGTCAAGGCAGGAGGATTGCTTTAAGCCAAGGAGTTTCAGAACAGCCTAGGAGACGAAGCAAAGGCCCATCTCTAAAAAATTTTATTTAATTAGCCAGGCATGGTGGCATGCACCTGTAGCACTTGATACTCAGGAGGCTGAGGTGGGGGGATCGCTTGATCACAGGAGCTTGAGGCTGCAGCAAGCTATGATCATGCCACTGCACTCCACCAGCCTGGGTGACAGAGCAAGACCTTATCTCTAAAAACAAACAAAAAATTCAGCTGCCCATATATATGTGTGGGTCTATTTCTGAACACTCTATTTTGTTCCATTGATCTATAAATATGACCCAGCAATTCCACTCCTATTTACCCAAGAGAATTTAAAAGCATTCATTGCCATGAATGCTCATGGCAAACAAAAGCTTTGTACATCAATGCTCATGACAACCCTATTCATAATAGTATCAAGCTGGAAACAATCCAGATGTCCATCAACAAGTGAATGGGTAAACAAGTTATATCTATACAATGGAAAGTAGTCAGCAATAACAAGAATTACTGATATACACAGGAACATGGACAAATCTAAAAAAGATTGTGCTAAGGGAAAGAAGCCAGACACTAAAGATTAAATAGTATATGATTCCACTTACACATAAAATTTATCTACAGTGACAAAGTAGATTAGAAGTCTCCCGGGACTAAGGAACTGAGTATTAAAGGGGCATGAGGAAACTCTGGATAATGAAAATGTTCTAAGTCTTGATGGTGGTGGTATTTACATGTGTGAATACATTTGTTAAACCTCAAACTGTATACTTTAAATAAATGCATTTCACTGCATATAAATTATTCCTCAATAAACTGATTTTTTTAAAAAGCAGTCTTCCCTGTTACCAACACAAGCTTTCATTCTAAAAGTCTACCAAGCGGTCTGTCTATATTCATAAATATGAACAACAGTTATAAAGATGTAAGGCTGTCCCTTGTTTCTACTGACTATTGCTAAAATGCTTTCCCAAGGCCAATATTTTAAACTAACACTTAAGATTGGGCTTAGTACAACGGATGGCCTTACCTAGTGGAGATACATTTATTACTAATGTACTTATTGATCTGCCCCAGTTATTTATTTTCTAGATTCCCACAAAGCATTGGCATGGCAAAAGACTGTGATGCTGGAGACATGGGAGAATACTCAACAAAGATGCATCCTACTGCACGTCACCTCCTGCCCCCCTGTGTGGCTTTTCCTCTGTGTCACAGCAAACATCCTCCCCAACCTGCCCTCCAAAAGAGGATGACCTGGAATTCTGCTGCCAAATTCATCTCCAAAAAAAAAACAGAAGAAGAATACCACATGCATTTTCTGAAGCAAATGACAACTCTAATAATGTTGCTGAATCACAATATAACACAGCACTACAGAGAAATGAAGCTTCTCCAGATATCCACGTTTGCACGCCAGTGTCTGGATGCTGATCACACACCTGTAACCTCTAGTTTAGCAAACCATATATCAAAGCTTCTCAAGCTGGGACCTGCTTACCTCTGTCGGTGTTCTGCATTTTACCAGAGAGCACAGCAAGCCACAAAATAACATGGTGCATATTTTCTGAAGTGTCTGTTTGACATGGACATTTAGAAATGATAAAATGAAAATGTTTTCATGGTAAAAGAGTCACCCTATATTATCAAATAGAAAGCCATATTTACAAAATATATTAAGATGTTTAAAAAGACATTCCCCACTGTAATAGATGCTTCCAGTTAAACTCCCAAAATCCTCAAACCTCTTTGGGGTGTAATTACCTCTTCTATATTGTTAAAGGTACATTACAGGAAAAAAAAAAAAAGGTTGCCAGAAGTACACCAACTTATTCTAGCTTAGTGTCTATCCAGAAATTAGGTACTACAGCCAACAGCTGGGCTCCAACCCTGGTTTGGCCACATCTCTACAATATGACCTTTGAAGAACTGCCATAGTTTTTGCATCCATAAGATAGACATGACAATAGTACCTAGCTTATAAAGTACTGCACAGTTCGTATGCCTGGCCAACAGTAAGTGATCAATTGTTAGCTGCCTATCATCATTGCTGTTGTTTGTTTTTAATTTATATATACCATGACATAACTTTTTTATGTATCAACTGCAGTCCATTTGGTAATAAGATTATCAACTGCTTACTCCCAAATGCAGAAGGAGGCAATGAGAATTCTGGACACCCAATATGAATGCACAGCTTTTCAGGAACTCCTACTCAGACATGGTATGCTCTTTGGATACCAACTGACATCAGCAAAAGAAATGAGGGCTCTTTAGGGCTGAGCTTTGAAAAGTTACCTAAAAAGCAAGCTTGATGCTCAATTCTGATGTAGATGAGCTTAAGAACTGACTCGTTCTTTCTGAAACAAAGGTAAGACTGATTTATTCAGAATGTCCACTTATATATTCATCTGTGACAGGAGTATCTACAATCAAGAGGCGGACATCCACACAAGGAGGCCCCTTCATGCTGAGCTCAACACAGATCAGAAGTTTGCCTTTTGAGTGCTAGATAAGAGTCAAGACAAATGGCATGTTTTCAAAAGATGTTTCTAACAATGGCAGCCTGGTGAGTTATTCTCCTATATTTGTAGGATATTTCTATGGAAGAAATGTGGATCATCTCCCCTAGAAAAACTCTGGAAAATTTTTATTGCATGTGACCTGAGTTTCCTCAAACATCATCAACCTATAAGCCTTTCCGTAACCTATGGGTAACTGTCTCAACATGATGTAAGACCTCCTGCTACCAGAAGTGCTACCCAGTTATTTCTGGGAGTACCTGAAAGTGAAAACAAGAATTCACAAAGAATGCTTCCCAGTCCAGCACTCCCATTGCTCAGTCCTATCTGCACAACACCCTGAGAGTACTGACATCTCTGCCAGGGGTCACAGACTCCAAGGGACTCCCATAAGGTGCAACACAATGTTGCTGTGTGTGGCACAGAGGGTGAGTGGCCCACCAACCATTCATATTCTCCTTTCAGAGCACAGGCATTTCTGGGAAGCAGCTGCCAAGCCAAAGACTTCATTTCCCAGAGCCCTCACATCTAGGTACTAATGCTTGCTAATGGAGTGACTAGAAATAATGTGTGTCACTTCCAGGTCCAACAGTTAAGAAGTGAGTGTGCCTTCTCCATACTCTTTCCCCATTTGCCAGTGGACTCATATGAGAGAGAGCAGCTGCCCCCAATAGCTTAGGTCCCTGAATGATGCCAAGAAGTAAAGCCCACCCCCTAACCCACTGAGGTGCTGGGTATCTCTCCTACAGCAGCTAGTATTATCTTAACTAAAAGCACTGTGTTCACTGCTGAAGTGGCGAGAAGTCTTTCCCTCCAAGACTGGTTGATACTTTTATACGTGGGCCCAAAACCAGCGTGGGCTATGCTCTTATATCTCACCAAGGTCCCCATAAAAAACACAGTTTTCTTCGTTTACTCTGGAAGAAGCAGCTAAGCAGGTCCAGGTTTAGGAAGAAGCCAAAAACATGGACAAGGTGGTCTCCCTTGTTTTCTCACAAAGATGCATCCAGAGTTCGGTGATTACAGAATCCTCAATAGAGTAAGATGCCTACCAGGCCAAAGGCCTCAGAACTCTGATCTCCCTGCTACTCCACTCTAGGTCAGAACCCGGAAACGACTTGTCCTACCATAAAAGGCAATACTTTGGCTACTCAGCAAGTCATGTTACCCTGGCCAAGTGCTGTTTCCATGCTCAAAGGTACTGCTGTGCCAGGAGTAACCTCTCTTTACTTGTACCTGCACTGTAGAACCCAGAAGTTTTTCATTTCTGTCCACTTCGGGACTTTCTACGGATAAGCCAAGCCATGATCCAGCACAAGTCATTCCCTGGGGCCACTGCAGACATACCGATGGCTTTGCAACCTGGCTGGACTCAGGTTAAAAACAAGTTAGAATGTGTGAAGGAAGGAGAAAGTGGAGAGGACAGTAGTAGGAGAGAGACTGAGAGGATAGGTTGGGTCCTTCATACAACAAAGAGCCTTTATTCAGGCTTTTAACCTCCTACTCAAGGGGTTTCTGAGACACAGTCACATCACTAGGAGAGTCCTGTGGGGAATACGGAAAGGCAGGGAGCCCAGTTCAGAGGCAATCACAGCCAACCAACCAGGAGAGATGGCCACGGGAGAGCCATTCCCCAACCTGTCTTTTAAGGCAACTCCCTCGATTCTTCCTGGAGTTATTCATGGTTTGCTGGACCTCATGGAATCTAAGATCCTTTCACTGTTCGTACCAACCATTTTCATTCTGCATCTTTCCCTGGAAAATGTGTAGATTCTGTCTACTCACTGAATGGAAATACTGTGTTCTCCCTTAGATAAGCTTAAAAGCAGCACTAGTTCATCCCAGTTAGGCCTAAGTCCTCCCTCAATGTCCTGCTGCCAAACTGTGGGTCCCCTTCTGATTCTCCTCACTGGCTCCTGCCCACCCACCCCCAGAGACAGACAACCAGAATTATGGGAGTTGTCCTAACACCTCCCTCTCCCTAATTCCTCCACCTTAAGGTAAAACACCAAATCCTTTCCATTCTGCCTCCTGAATCTCTCTCAAGCCCTTCAGCTTCTCTTCATCTCCACTGCTGCCATCATCCAAACCAGGAGCAGCTCTGATAGAGGACAGACTGATAGAACTCCCTTCAACCCAGGTGCCCTTGTTCTCCTCCAACCTGTTTTCATCCAGCAGGAAGAGTGATCTTTTACAGACTTACATCTGATCATGGCACTCTCTCCCTACCTTGAGTGGTTTCCCTTTATTCTTTGGATAAATACCAAAATCTCCACATGGTTTTCATGATTCTGTGGTGATCTGGGCCCTGCCTACCCTTCCAGTAGTCTTTCTGCTTTTCTCCTATTCACTCATTCTGTTCCCATAGGTTGGTCTCCTTTCAGTTCCCGAAATGCAGCAGGATTTTACTTTCTCAGCCTGCTCTGTCTGTGGGAATACATTGATGACTCTGCCCCTTGGGATCACATATCCCACAAAACATAATCCCACAGAAGACTCCTTTGTACCTTTCATCTCTGTTTGAGGCAGAACTTTTTCTGTGAGGCGTTTCCAGCTCACTCCCACCCCCATTATATCAGGTCTCTTATTACATAATATACTGTACTTTCCTTTACAGCACTTACCACCACTGTGATTAATACGTACTTGGATAAGTATTTATTTAATGGCTATCATATCTACTGAAGGTAACCTCCATAAAGGCAGAAACAAATTCAACTTGCTCAAAACAACGGCCTCGGCGCCAGTGCATCCCCCAGCTCACAGTAGACACTCAGTAAGTATGATCCGGCTTAGCACACTCAGCATGCTCACATAACAGAAGAATAAACTGAGGCCTAGAAAAGGAAAGGGGATTTCCCAAAGCCTTGCCATCTTTGGCAGAGCTGTGGTTCAAACCCTGGACTCTTATCTTAATCCACTGTTCAATCCTTAGCCCATACTGACACTGAAGTCACTCTCTACCCAAGAGATCAATCCATCCATACTGATACTGATGTCACTCTAGACCCAAGAGATCAATTCATTTATAATCCAAAAGAGAGGAGAAAACCTAAACTGTGGAGACCAAAGATCTCTATTCAAGTCCTGGATGGACTGACCACTGAAACTACTCAAAGCTGTGGCACAAATTAAGCAAGACAATGTGTACACTGTGATTGGGGTAGGACCTTGGCCTGAGTGGTCTCTGTGAAGATGTGTTTTTCTAGGATAGCTTGTGAAGTGTGATAGGATAGCTTGTGAAGTTCAATTCCTGTGTGTCCACCTCAATCCAGGCCAGAACAGCAAGTACTTAGGAAGGCAGGAGAGCATTTCATATTGAGAAGTTGCTGTTCCCCCCAGGCAGCTAGGAAACAGTGTTTGATGAAGATGATAAACACATGATACTAATCTTACTACACAGAGGTGTGTTCAACATTCTAGCACACAGAGCCACATGGCAGGTGATACATCTTAAAAAGATGGCACTGCTGGCTAACTGATTTCTGCCAGCAGTGTATTTACTTGAAATTTAAATTTTGATTTAAACATACCCATAGCATTATTATAGAATATACCAAAGGCTCTATTCACGGGGGGTGGGGAGGGGGAAGACTATCACCCCAACTCTTACTCAGCAAGTCACAGACAGCTTCTCCTTTCCTCATCCAGGACAGCTGGGTGTCCTGGAAGCTTTTCTACTGCTGGCATATTAAAATGATGCCTCAGCCAATTCTTTAATCATCTATTTATTTTGCCGATGATGTTTCAGGCCCTGTGCTAGACCCTGGAGATTCAGCAATGATGAGACACAGTGTCTGCCTCAGGAAGCTCCCAGCCTAGCAAAACTACATTTGTATTAGTCCTTTACAATCTACTAAGTGATTTGGACTTAAATATTTTATCCACCCCTCCTGGTACTGTCATTATCTTTGTATATGCCTTCCTTGGTCAGAGAAGATTTTGACATAAAATTTGTTTCCAGTTAAAACGCAGCAGAGGAACTTAATCACACTCATTTTGGCTTTAGAATTCTAATGAGGGAAAAATAAACCATGGATTTCTCTAGAAATGTATGCCATGTCTGACTGCTGAGTGGCTGCCCAAAAGCCACTGCAAACACCTTTTCCCTTGCTGCCTTTCACTACAGAGATGGCAGCATCAGCCACCCACTTGCCTCCTTTACACTGAGGGGTCATCAGATGGTCTAGCCACAGCAATGTCTATAGGAATCTGTTCAGAGGCTTCTAGGAAAGCTTTTGCTTTAATTTTTTTAAAGATAGTCCCAGATAGTTTGGTCCTCATTTCTTCTCCCCATCTTCACCATAGATGTAATGTTTGGGGCTGTACCAACCGTTCCACAAACAGGAAGCAATGAGGGAGCCATAAGGGAAAGACCCAGAGAATTAGATGTTAGCCTTGATGTTGTTGAGCTGATGAGGCAAGGACAGCAGCTATATCCCTCAGACTACTGATTAATTATGTAAAACAAACTCCTCATTCTTTAAACCAGTGTAGGAGAGGTTTCCTGTTACAGCCAAACAGTGTTGGAATGCATGGTTCAAGAGATGATTAAGCACCTAGTCTTTGAACTGGACACACTTAGATTTGTGTACTAGCACAGTCACTCACTGGCTGCATGGGTCTGGACAAGTTATTTAACTGCTCAGAGTTCTGTTTCTATCTTCCATGAAATGAAGCTACCATAACTGCCTATTCCACGGGTTTGCTGTTAGGAATAAGTGAGATGGTGCATACTATGGTTTGGATATGGTTTGTTTGTCTCCACCAAAACTCATGTTGAAATTTGATCCCCAGTGTAGTAGTGTTGGGAGGCAGGATCGCGTGGGAAGTGTTTGGGTCTTGAGGGTCTCACCCGGGCAGGTGACTTGGTGCCATTCTTGACGTACCAAGTAAGTTCTTCCTCTGGCAAGACTGAATTGTTTCTCAAGGAAAATGAATTAGTTCCTGCAAGAGTGGATTGTTATAAAGCCAGAATGTCACTTGGGTTTTGTCTCTT
This sequence comes from Plecturocebus donacophilus, assembly GCA_004027715.1. NCBI lineage: Eukaryota > Metazoa > Chordata > Mammalia > Primates > Pitheciidae > Plecturocebus > Plecturocebus donacophilus. Next base: position 47,852 of record PVKP010010161.1, read on the forward strand.
TGCAGGTGTCCATTTCCCCTTTGACCTTCTCACCATATTATGATGCAGCTTAAAAGCTCTCACCAGAAACCAAAGCCACACCATTAAACTTCTCAGCCTGAAGAACCATGAGCCAAATAAACCTCCTTTCTTTATAAATTGCCCAGTCTTGGGTATTCTATTACAGCAACACAAAATGAACTAAGACAGTGCATGTAAAGAGTGTTTGTGTAAATGTCTGGCTAAATAACTACTCAAATGATAAACTGCAGCCAATAAGCATATGAAAAGATAATAACCATAATCATTAGGGAAATGCAAATCAAAACCACAATGAGATACCATTTCACACCCCTTAGGATGGTCATTACATTAAACAAAAACAAACCCAGAAAATAACAAGTGTCTGTGAGGATATGGAAAAATTGTGCACCATTGGTGGGAGCATAAAATGATGCAGCTGCTATGAAAAAACAGCACTAAGTTTTCCTCAAAAAGATAAACATAGAATTACCACATGACTCAGCAATTCCACTTCTGGATATATACCCAAAATAACTGAAAGCAGGGACTTGAGAAGATATCTGTATCCATGCTCATGGAAGGATTATTCACAATAAAGGTAGAAACAACCCAAGTGTCCACTGACCAGTGAAAAGATATTTTAAGTGTAGCATATAATACAATGAAATATTATTCAGCCTTAAAAAAGGAAATTCTGACATATGACATACCATGAATGAACCCTGAAGACATTATGCTAAGTGAAATAAGCCAGACACACAAAGACAGATGCTGTAATAATTCTTGCCTCACTTTTGTGAGACCCTAGGGTAGTCCAACTATTCACAGAGACAGCAAGTAGAATGGTGGTTGCCTGGGGCTGGGAGGAAAGGAGAACGGTGTTTCCATTATGCAAGATGAAAAAAATTCTGGAGCTAGACAGTGGTGATGATGGTACTACAATGTGAATATACTTAACGCTACAGAAGTTCACAGATTAAAATGGTGATTTTTATGTTACGTTGTATTGCATTTTTAAAATAAAAATGAAATAAAATAATGACCTGCACTACTGATCCTAATACTGATATTATCATCTTACTGAGTTTTCAGTAAGTCAATAAGTTGTCAGACAATACCACTGGTTGAGTACAACCCTGGGTCAAGTGCTGAAATGCCTGTCCGCACTGCATATTTGTCCTAGATCAACACATCTAAAAGGCATTTCACCCATCCAGCCAACAAGCATATTTTCTTATTTCTCTAGGAAACTAAAGGTAAGTCAAATGGTTTCCTGCCCTGTGGAAGGCAAAAAGATGTTAATAGCTACACTACAATGTAAGAGGTAGCACCTGCCTTGAAGGGAGTTAGAGACAAATGCAGAATCTTGAGAGCAGGGCTGCTACACCTGGTTTTGGGATCTGATAAAAGTTCCAAAGAGACAGAAATGGAGCTGGACTTGAAAAATCAGAACCTTTATTGCTGAAACAGAAGGAATGTTATAAATGATTCCAGGTAGAAATAGCAGCAATGTGAGCAGAGACAGCAGAGCATCTTGTTTGGTTGGGAGGAACTCTGCATTAGGGTGAACAGAAAAGACAATTGCCAGTCACCAGGCAGTGAAGTTGCATCTTTATTTCATGGAGGAGGGCAGGAGATAAAGATGTGTTTGCATCCACAGCATCTAAGACTCTCTTAACACACATCAAGTTCTCAAAATTGTCACTTCAATCACCGACCAACATTTTGGAGGACCTGTAGAATCCTCCAAGTGTCTAGCAATGATGAGAAAAGATAGGCCACATCTGACTTCCAAAACCACCTCTTCCATGTCAATATTGTCTAGGTTACTTCTCAAGAGACTGAGGAGCCATAGCAAACAGGAAAACATCTCAAAAGGTCTTTGGTTATTGATGGACACCACAGGCCAGTCCTAACCTCCCAAAGACTTTTATCATGCATACTCCCAGATGGAATCCAACCAACCAGTACAGAGCTTCCCTTCTAAAGGAACACTGAGGCTACCCTCCCAGGACAACTCTAAATCTGAGCACTGTACACTTTGAAAGCATTTATCTGTATCCTTTCCTATGTGGAAGGAAAGCACACTAGCACAAATAATTGAGGAGAAAAAACAGACAAGGAGACTCAATTCAAAGGAAAAAAAAAACATGTATTCAGTTGAGTACCATTTTAAGGAATTATTTCAAAGTTCTAATCACTATAAGTGATGAAACAATTCATGACAAAAATTGCAATTACCAAAGAAATAATCTGTTCTGCAACAGCAATTTTAGTGACATTTATAACACACAAGAAATCATGAAGCTTAATTATTTGACTTTACTGGGGCTACAGATGCCATGTTTAAATCTAATTAAATAGATCCACCAAAACTGGCCATCTGAAGAAATGGCAAAGTTGCTGAACCGAGCACTGATTTTTAAAAGCAGTTCGTGAAGAGCCTCCAAATAGGCAGAGAGTAATGATCTATCTTTCTTCCTCAGCTGTCATTTGAAAAAAAAGAGACATTTTTATATTGATCTTCAGTCCTTCACAATAGAATTTACTTCAACTCCTAAAACGCATCCCCCATTCCAATGATCTTCGATAGATCTGCAGGATAAATGGGAACTCTACTATTATGTTTCAGGTCTCACATTCAAACTGTATTAGATCTCAAGGAAGTAGGTACAAACCCTTAAAAGTGGCTGAGAAAAAGATTTCCCTTCTCAATTTCTTAAGAATGTTAACTGCTAAATATCAGTAGCCTGGAGAATTTGTATAATTCCTGAAACATCAATGAATTGTTTGCTTAAATACTAAGTATTCCATGAAGACAAGATTCTGATTATAAAAGTAATAAATGCTCAAGGAAGAAAATATGGAAAACATATAAATAAACAAAGAGAATTAAAATTTCCAACAATCTCTCTAACCATGTATGATCACAATTAACATTTTGCTCTCCTTACTTCCAAAGTATTTTCTAAGTTTACATATTTTTATCATAATGTGAACATGTTATAATCTTACATCTTGTACTATCATTAAACATTATATCAAGTACATTTAATGTAATTTCTTTAAATAACCTCTCATTGCTGGATTTACAGCTTGTTCCCAATTTTTAAACTTTCATCAATAAACTGACTTACATTCACATAGGCAAACCTACAGTTGTATCTCTAATTAATTCCTTAAGAGAAATTCTCAAAAATAAACTCTTGGATGGCATTCATTGACTCATTAAAGTTCCTAATAAGACCTGCCAAATTGCATTATCTAAAAGTTATGCCAATCTACATTTCTACCAATGGTGTAATGAATAGCTTAAATTTAAAACTCTTTTTTTTCTTTCCAATATCATTACTAAACTTTCAATGAATATCTTATTAATTTTTGTCTGTATCTTTCTCTTTCTTTTGCAGATTTTTGACATACTATTTTGTCTCCTGTTGTTTCCACTTAATATTAAGCTCATTTCCTTAGGACATTAAGGATTCACTGAAAACATTATTCTCTTAAGGAGTACATATAAGCCATCCTATAAAATGTATTTCTTTAAGTGGGAGTCATTGAAAGGTTTAAGGTTTTTTTCATGTTTATTACCTATTTGTATTTCTTCTATTAATTGCCATCTTACTTCCTTTGTCAATTTTCCCATTAAGGTTCTAGTGTTGTTTTTATATATTAACATAATTAATGGTTGTTGCATGTGTTTTTCTAAGATTTTTTTTACCAGCATCTTAATTTCTTGGGGGAGTTTTTTTTTTTTAACTTATTAAAACATTAATTTTGGCCAAGTGTGGTGGCTCATGACTGAAATCTCAGCACTTTGGGAGGCCAAGACAGGCAGATCACCTGAGGTCAGAAGTTCAAGACCAGCCTGGGCAATATGGCAAAAACCCATCTCTACTAAAAAATATAAACATGAGCTGGGTGTGGTGGCACAGACCTGTAATCCCAGCTACTTAGGAGGCTGAGGCAGGGAGAATTGCTTGAACCTGGGAGGCAGAGGTTGCAGTGAATCAAGATTGCGCCACTGCACTCCAGGCTGGGTGACAGTGCAAGACTCCATCTCAAAAAAAATAATTTCATATAGAGAGATAAGTCATTTTCCTCCAGTGACATTTTGTTTCTGTTGACTCCCTAATATGGAAGTTATCCACAATTTTCCTTACTTTTCGTCTTTTTATTATTAAAATTTTTACATCAAACCAAAATTTATTTTGTATATAGAGTAAGGAAAGACTCTAATCCTATTTTTTCCAAGGAGTTAATTTAGATATATTAAATAATTCATTCTTTCCTTCCATCATGCACTAAACCCTCTTTCACATTAGGCTCTGTTTCTAGACTATTCCATTCCACGCACTGGCATGTTCCTGCAATAATAACCACGTGGTCTTAATTAGCATCATTTGAGTACATTTTATATCTGGAAATGCAAATCTCCTATATTATGCATCATTTCCAAAAATTTTTTTTAGCAATTCCAGCTAGTATATTCATATTTGAGAATAATTTGACACAATCCAAAAAAAGAAAGAAAGAAAACCCCAGCTGAGATGCTGATTGGAATGGGGTAAAATGATACATTACTTTGGAAAGAACTGACATCTTTATCACACAGAGAGAAACTGGCAGCACACATCTCCATTTATTGAAGTCTTCTTTTATGGCAGTCAGTAAATTTTTGTGATTTTCCTCATATGGATTCTGCAACATTTCCTGTTATGCTATTCCTGTGTGTTTTATACATTTTTACTCCTAAGTAAACTACACCAAGCAAAGAAAGCCTTAGATTGTACCCCTGAATTTCAATACCACATCATGAAAGACATGCCTATCTCTCTTCAGGGTGTGACAGGGAGGGCTCAACATTTCCTGAATGAATGAATGAATGACAAATGGGTCCAAAAGCCCTAGTATCAGTACAGAACTGGAGGGCTAGACTACGTAGCAGACTCACAATTGTTGTTTCATGTTCAGTGCCAATTTTGCATTTTCCAAGAATAATAAATCATCTTAAAATAATAATACAACTACCTCTGATAGTTCTGTCATCATGGTACACTCTCTCCCACCATTCCTCGTCCTCCATCTCATCCCAAGAGGTGGATACAAACAAGCCAAAGTCTTTCTAGGGAACTTCAGTTTGGGACAGATTGACTAGCCTTTGGAACTGAGCCAACAGAGAGATATCTCCTCGCGAAAATGATCTCTGAGTCCCTGCAGAGGAGCACAGGGGAAACAGAGGTCAGCCCTGATGGATATTAAAAAGCAAGTTTGCAATAAAAGAGATTAAGTTTTTTAATGATTTTATTGAGATTATCATCCATATACCATACAATTCACCCAATTAAAGTGCACAATTCAATGGGTTTTAGTAGAGTTGTACAACTTTCACCACAATGAATTTTAGAACATTTTTATCACCTCTAAAAAAAAATCCTGTAGCTTTTTTAAATTGTGGTAAAATATACATTAACTTTCCCATCTTAGCCATTTTTAAACAATTTTTAATTGATGCAGAATAGATGTCCAAAGTTACAGAATATATGTGATAATTTAACACATTCAAGTAATTTGTAAAGATCAAATCAGTGCACTTGAGATAGCTATTAACCATTTCTAAGTCTATAATTCGGTAGTTTTAAGTTGATTGACTGAAGCCAATCTCCAGAACTTTTCCATCTTGAGAAATTGCAATTTATATCCAACAAACAGTAACCCCCCATCCATCTCCCAAGCCAGACCCTGGCAACTGCCACCTTACTCTCTGTCTTTGTGATTCTGACTACTCTAGTAATCTCATATAAGTGGAATCGTAACAGCATTTGTCTGTTTGTGACTGGCTTATTTCACTTAGCATAATGGCCCCAAAGTTCATCCATGTTATAGCATATGTCAGAATTTCATTTTAGGCTGAATACATTGTGAGCTTTTTTAAAGAGAAGAGAAGAAAGGAGAGAGAGGTACAGGGGCAGTGAGGAAAGAAGTAGGGAGCAGGGAGGGGGTCAACAACTGGAGGCCCCTGCATGGGTCCAGGCAAGAGATGATGGCTGTCTGCCCTCAAGCAGAGATGGGAAAATGGATGCAAGTAGATGAGTTCAAGACATATTCAGATTAATATAATTAAAGATAAAATGAGAGGACTTGCAAATGAATGGGATGTGGAAAGGGAGAGGAATCTCCAAGGTGACACCTCGCCTAACAGAGATAACACTACAGGGAACAGAGAAAACCCAAGGCAAGCAGCTCCTGGGGGTACCTCCTAAATAACCCAGGGGAGAAATGCAAGTCTTCAAATCCGTGAACCCAGTCCTGCCCCAGGAGGGAATGTCTACAGCTAATTTCCTTCTTAGAATGTATTGACCAATCTACCACCACTGTGTGCCTTTGTAAGAAAACTTCATTTCTAAAATTTCATTTAGAGATATTTGCATATGTACACACACACACACACTGAAGCCACCAAGCTGAACCTGATGACCTGTCTGTTCGAATTCCCACCCATAGGTTCAAAAAGGAAGGTAAAATCTCTTCTCGGCCAAAACGAACTGGCAGGCAGGCTGCTGAATTGCAGAGAGAGCAGGAGGAGATAGACTAGACAGACTCCCCAGTCACAAGGAAAACAGCCATTACTTAAGTTTTTCAAGTCAAGTCAGCTATAAAAGTCCATGATAAAAGTAAATAAAGTTTACAGATTGGTTTCTTTAGGGAGGGCTCAGCAGCTCAAGACGTGACATAAGAGGTTACAATGCAGCAGTAAAGAGCACATGCTTTGGAGTCAAACGCTGGCTCTACCACCAAATAACTCTGGCCACAAGCGAATTATACCATCTGAGTTTCAGTTTCCTAATTTGTAAAATCAAGATAATCAAGCCTAATTCATACGATTAGTGTGGCAGTCGCATGAAAAGGAGAGGGGGAGGAAGGGCAATGAAGAGACAGAGGATGGGGAGATTGTGTGTGGGTGTGAGTGTGACACAGTGGTGAAGTACACAGGGCAGTTTCAACGATGGATGAAGAGTCCAAAGACCCAGTTTCTACGTCAGCTTCTGCCCTAACTAGTTTGGTAATGACAGAGAAGCCACTTCCCTTCTCTTGCCCTGGGCTTTCTCACTCATTAAAGTCTCTGCTGACCTTAGGACACTCAAGTGTAAACTAGCAAAGGGAGATCTAAGGACCAATCCATTTAACACTGCGAGTCTCAAAAGGCTGAGGAGCTCATGTTATTATTAATAGATTCCTCCAGAGGTATGGGGTGAGGTGGGCTAAAGTAAGACAAATTGAATGCAATTCTGATCAAGAAGCTGTCAGGCCCCTAGACCTCCTCTGCCACTCTGCACAACAGAGCTGCCTGCTCCTTCTCTACCATGGCAAAACACAGGAAGTTTATTAACTGGTACATCACAGGGTCTTTTAATTGAGGGCATAGGTTTAAAGCTGGAATACCTCATTTAAAGTAGGAGTATTAAACAAAGGGGGATGCCAAGACACACACCCCACTACACACAAACACAACCCTCTCATCCTTACTGGCTCCCAGTAAAAACAGCTGGCCCTTCCCTTTACAGGTGAGAGATGATATGCATCTTCTTTGAGGAGTCTGAGAAGCCTAAGAGGAAAGACGTAAAGATACCAACACTGATTCTTAATCAAACAGCCCAGCCGGATCACCCTACAATGAAGCTCAGAGTCGACGAGCCCCACCCACACATCAAAGCCTCCAAACAGCTTTGTAGTACCTCTTACACATGAACCAACAACTGAATATTATCAGACATTGGAGGAAAACCTTTCACGGGGAAAATGGAGATCAAAATAGAGGGGAAAAGAGCCTGGAGGAAAAAAGACTCTGCAGGGAGGGGGAAAAATCTTTAAAATAATTACCATGAATATCTTTAGAGAGATAAGAAAGGATATGTTACCCCTGAAATAGGAATAATATGACAAAATAAAAGAACATCTGGAAAGACAAAAGAAAAAAGGCTTAGAAAGGTACATGTATATATTTGTGTATGTTTACAGACATGGAAAACTTAACAGAGAGTTGAAAGATAAACTTGAGAAAAGCTCCTAGAAAATAGAGAAGAAATGAAGGAAAGAGGAAGGAGAAAGAGAAAGGGAGATGAGAGAAAGGGAGAGAAGAAATAAGTTTGCATGACCCAAGAATGTAATTGTAGGAAAAAATATGTACAGCTAGCTTTGGAGGGGTGTTCATTAAAGAGCAAAGCCAACAGCAACAGGAATGATTACACAACAGACTCTCATAGTGAAATCTGATTATGTCAAAGGTTGACCCCTGCCGCTTGCTGTTCATGATCTTTCTTAAATGATCTCTCCAATGTAAGCACCATCCAGTGGGTATAACTGTAACTTTGCTATGAGCAATCATCTTACAGAACTCAGAATCAAATTTTGAGTCTAAACCACATTATGGTGAAGTGTTGATATAAATGGAAATGGTGTCGTGATTTGGTTCCCTCGAAGTTATATTTTATTTTTTATATCTAAATTTGATTTAAGCTTTTTTTCTTATAATCTGCCAGTTTTATTTTTTCCCCAAAGCCTACTGCTTCAAAAGCAAGTTCCAGAAAAAAAATAAGCCTGTCTAAGTAAAGAAAGATAAATGTCTTATGAAAATAATGTCTATTGACCCAGATCCTGCTGAGAGAGCAAGCAAATCCTTAGGTGCAAATAAGGCACTTACAGCTGCCATTCAGCCTTGGGAGGCTTCACTTATTACATGACTGTTGGAGGGCAGTAATAGTTCTTTAATAACCTGAAGAGTAAAGAAGTTTTCTAATATGACAACTGATGCTCGTTCACTTGTCTGAGCATTCATCACAACTCTTCCTGTGATTTTGGATAGAAATAGGTGAGTCACAATCAGACTCAACATCAGCGTGGCTGAGAAGAAACCCACCAACAGCCACTGGAAAACTGATGAGGTTTCGCCAATCTCTTTATAATCTTCTTTTCCAATTCTCTTAGGTAACAGGACCAGCCTCGGAAGCATTTTCCATGGAGACATCTGAAGTGGTAGCAGAGAAAAATCACCAGGGTACAAGGCAGAGGCTGCTGCCTCAGCTGTCACCTTGGAGTCTCCTCAAGACCTAGCCAAGGAAATCACCACCTTTCTCCAACCGTGGTGTTCTCAGTTGCAGGATAAAGGCACTGGACCAAGGTTACTTTTGGCTCTAAGTCTATGATTCCAACTTTTATCAAATCATACTATTTAGTAAGATAAATCAAATCAGCCGTCTTAGCCACCCACCAGGCTTAAACCACTGCTCACACCAGGCAAGTGAGCAAATGCATATTTGCAGGGCTGCCTGGCATACAGAAAGGGAATGGAAAAGTGGCTAATGGTAGAGCTTTGTAATCACTCTGGAGGTTCTGACCCTTGGGTCCCAGCCACACAGGGCTGGCAGCTGTGTCTTATGATGCATGGATGGCAACACCAATCCATTGTGCATGGGCCACTGACTCCTGGGTAATTCATTAGCAAAAGAGCACAGACGCACTCTGGTAACAAAAAAAATCCATAAGCAAGAGGTCTTAAACAAAAGGAATGTTTCTGTCTGTGTAGTAAGACGTTGCCTTTTAAAAGAACACCCACTCTAGCTCTCTAGGCAGGTGCAGGGCTCCAGCAGAACCAGAAAGCATGTCCCTGCAAGAAGAAAGGGCCCCAGAGTCACCCATAAAGGACACAGGGTGTCTGATAGCATCACAATTTCCTGAGTCTCAGAAATAGCCTCCTTCCACTTCTAAAGAGGCAAAAAGAACAAAGCCTGTCAGTGACAGGCCTGGAGTGTTCACTTACCGATGACATTTCTGCAGATCCTGATCCGCACCTCCCAGGAATTCAGCTAATCCCAAGACCTCAGCTAGTCTAGTTGCAGACTAAGGCCTCTTCATGGGTTGTTTGAAATGTTTTGGGTCATTCAACCAGTTACTTTTTAAACAGTCATGCTAGCCCTTCACAGTCTTAAAGAACAATCATAGTTTAGGGGGGAAAAAAAAAGACACAGGCCAAGGAGGTTCTGACTTGGATAAGACACCAGCCCAGAGGAAAGGAAGGAAGATGTAGAGAATAATTGGGAAGTCCAGGGAGAATTGGGTTCAAATCTCCAATTTGCCATTTATTAGCCATGAGATCTTTAAAAATTGCTAACTTCCTTTAGTATTGTTTCTGCACTGCTAAAATGAAGATAATATTACCTAACTCATATGGTTGTGCCAAGAATTAAATAAGATAGTGAATGTACAACACTCAGGTACACTACCTTGCACACACAGTAGGTGCTCCATAAATATCAGATTCAGGTGTGTGCCCACACTCACACTGAGGACCCCGCAAACTCTTCACAATGCAGCTATGCAATTCTAACACCAGTACCTTAGATAAAAGCTGATCTATCATGTGCACTCAAGGAAGGAAATAATAAATAGGGAGGCATGTGCCAACAAGGAAAAAACAGAAATAATTATAATAGATCCTCTGTGCCTTGTGCCCAACAGAAAATGAGTTTGTTGCTAGGTTCCTTTTCTGGCCACAATTCATGGTGCAATTAAATCCCTGGCATTGTTTTTCATGTTCCATTTTAAACAGCCTCTTGTCCAGGTCTGTCATGTGACCTGCTCAGTGGGGCCAACAGAGAAATAAGCCCAGTGGCCTCCCTCTCACTGGTACCTGTAATGGTCAAGTTCCTCCAATTTGACATCTGGCCAAGTTGCTGAAGTGCCCTGAAGGAGGAGGTTTTCTGGACTCTGGAGCGTCCATCTCTGCTACCACCACCAATGCCCCATAGGGTGGAAAAGAACATGGGCTTTGACAACAAAAAAAAAACAGGTCTGCCCCTTTGGCTCAGCAGCTAAACTTGGACACGTTATTTAAACTCTGAGCCCCTAAGTCATGTCTAATTCCACCCACCTGCAAGACTGTTGCAGATTTACAATGTGAGGACCTGGAGTTCTCAGCATAGTATGTGAATCACAGGAGATCTCCAATCCATGATAACAGCTATTCCTGCCATGCCCTGAGGTCTCCTCCTCCCTCTCTCCTTAGCCCTCAGTGTCCTTTGTGTGCACTCATTTCTTCTTGCCTTTTTCCTAAACACTGGTATCCCTAAACAAAGGCTTAATGTTTGATTTTTCTCTTCTTCCGTGGCACCACTCCCCATGAACAGTAGCATCCACACTGATGGATCCAGTTCTCACTCACAACCAAATGACTTCCAGATGGCTGTCCCAGGCCAGTCTTCTCTCCTGGGTCCCAGACCACCACTTTCAGGTCCATACTCGACTCCTTGTCCAGCTTCCCCATGACCCTAAACCACAGACCTAAAACAAACTTCAACTGCACCCCTGCCAATGCCTGCTCTTATTCAGCTACCTACACCAGCCCCTTCTCCAGACAGCTGTGGGTTCACCAAGGGCCATGGTCTGTACTTCCTTGCCAGCTTTCATATGACCACTGTCTTCCTCCGTTGTATTACCACTGCTTTGCTCAGGCCCTTCTCTCTAACCTGGCTTCCTGTCATGCTCCTGACCCTCCATGTCTCCCCTGCCTCCTGAATCATCTCCCTAACTTGAAATCTCACCCTGTCCCTCTGCTGTTTAAAATCCTTCAGTGGACCCCATCATCTAAAAGTAGGACAAAGATATCATGTTTTACCAAACCTAGGTACTTTTGAGAGTAAAAGAAGGACCCTGTTCATCATTATACCAGGATAACAGGCATAAACCAGGACTGTTCCTGACACAGTGAGACGTGCACTCACCCTACCTATGAAGAGTGAGCCCCGGCCAGGCTCCCAAGATGCTTTGTGACCTAGCTTCTGCCTGTGAGGGCAACTATACTTCCCCTTCTGTCTCAAATGCCATCTGCTCTGGACTTCTCCCTGCATCCCCTGTGTCACGCTCTTCCCCACCTGACACACCCTCTGCCTCTGCCTAGATAGATGCTCCCCCTGTCCACCAGGCAGATTCCTCCATCCAACTCCACATCACCTTCCCTGTGATGGCTCCCTGCTCCCTGGAGCACCATGAGTCCTTCACTCCCACCCTTTCAAGTGCCTGAGCATGTGTCACATGGGCTCTGCCTGGTGTCACAACAGGGTCAAGTGCAGAATGCAGTACAGATGTCCCAGGTTTACCAAATGTATATGCAAGCTTCCAACCAATGATCCCCTTTCTCAGGTGCTGAGCTCAGAATGGCCAGAGGTGTTGAGTCACAGCAGAGAGAACAGACTGACCAAGGCACACTAGGACCAAGCAAGCCACCACCTGGCCTCCAAAGAGATCAAAGCCAAACGTCGGCAACAAACTCCTGAGATATAACCAGGACTCATTCTGCTCCTTGAGGCTCCCTTTATTCTTAACACTCGTAGATGAAAGTAATAGAGCCATCCTCACTTCTTCCCAAAGGAGAGTGAGGACCTACAGAGAATCTATGCAGCAGACACAGGAATATTGACATGGGTGTGCAGGCAGGGCTACAGCCAGGCCCTACAACCACGTAAGGCCCTAAGATCTGGAAAATCACCCTCTGCTGACCATTCTCGTCCCCTTCTCCAGCCTCCTGGCAGGTACCAGGTTGTCCGCCTCCCAGCTCCCAAGCTCACATGGCACAAACCCAGCTAACTAAGTGCCTCTCCCAGCTCCTAATCCAAATTCCCAAGAAAGAGGCTCTGATCTTGGGTTAGGGGCCTGTCACTAGCTCAGTCATCCATAGGTATCTGGCAGGATGCTTCCAGAGAGAATGGCCTGGAGGAGCTCACTACTACAAATGGTGGAGAATGAGGCAGAACATCAGGGTTCACATGAGCCAGGTAAACACTCCAAAAGGAAAGTCCACTGCCCTCCTCCAACCCCCTTCTCTATAGTCCCTTTTTCCTAGATATGCTATTTTCCCTCTACTAAAATTAGCTTCACAAATTCTGTCCTTCAGAACTGAGACCAAATTTCACCACCCCATGAAATTGGGTGGGGCTAATTCTATCTGGTTACAAAATGCTATTCACATTGCATTAGGAAGCTGCATTTTATTTATGATTATACTTTTTCTTCAACCCTATGAATGATCTACTTAAATTCAATATAGCCAGATTGAGGGAAAAAATGGTGGTCCCTCTGAGCACTCAGAGGTGACAAGGAGGCTTGGGAAGCTTATAATCTCACAAGGAGTAATGTACAAGGTCCCTGATGAGTATCATACAAGTTTAAATACGGAAAGTGAAGAGGGAGTCAAAGGTGACTGCAAACATTATTTCCCAAGAAAGGTCAATTCAAGGATGATTTTTGTCATGTAATAGAAGAACTTTTCCATTTTCAAAATGTTTTAATCCAGCAATCCTCTAATAGCCAACTCCTTGGAAGCATTAAGTGCAAAAGTTGACTTTTGTACATAGCATCAGAAGCACATATCTGGGGTAACTGATATAGGACCTTAGACATGGTCTGAAGAATTTATACAAGGTACCAGCCACTTCTTGTTGCTGACAGACTGAACGTAAAATGACTTCAAGCTAATAGACATATTATGCTCTAAAATGAATGGTGTTCAAATCCCTGGCACTGGATATAGTTTTATAAATTCCAGGGGGGTGCATTGAGAAATAGAGCACACAGTACAAACTGTTACCTAAGCCTGATTCCAGCTTCGCCATTAAACACTTCCCTAATCAGGGCCCCAAATTCCTCCTCTAAAAAAAAAGGAAGTTGAAATTAGAGCTCTCAGAAATCCCTTCCAGCACTAAAATTCTACGCTCTACATTAAATTATGTATATGCAGCTTCCACAATATCCCTTTGGACTTAAATATCACACCAAAAAACAGGGCCAGGCATTTATAAACAATAAAAATTCGAATGATATGGAAAAATGATTACATTTTATCTTTCGGGGAGATAGAAGCATCCAAAGACTTTTTTCCTGCTGTACCTTGTATAAATCGTTAGCAGCAGAGTCACTGCAATTAAACCAAACCTAATGATGCAACTAATCAATGCAGCTGCAGAAAATGACACAGCATTTGGTTCTCCAGAGAGCTATTGGGCCAGGAAGAAACAGATCATAGATGCTAGGAGACGTGAAGAGTAGACATCCACCACAGCAGGGGCCCGGAGGCAAAGGCAGTCTTCCCTTTGGTCTCAGCAGGATCCCACAGGTGAGAAATCCCAGAACAAATCTAACCTGGATTCTGAGGAATTCCCATAGGAGGAAGGTATGTGAGATACACAGTATGAGAAAATTGGGAAGGTGCCAATGCCATGGAAAAGACAAGATGGGCACAAGTCAACATGGCTTAGAAACTATAAACACGATGATTCTTTTTATTGTGATTTTAAAAACACATAACACGGACATAGATGAAACTGGAAACCATCATTCTCAGCAAATTGACACAAGAACAGAAAACCAAACACCACATGTTCTCTCTCGTAAGTGGGTGCTGAATAATGAGAACACACGGACACAGGGAGGCGAACATCACACACTGGGGCCTGAGGGGCGGGGGACTAGGGGAGGAATAGCAGTGGGTGGGGGGATTGGGGAGGGATAGCATTAGAGAAATACCTAATGTAGATGACGGGGTGATAGATGCAGCAAGCCACCACCATGGCATGTGTATATCTATGTAACAAACCTGCACAATCTGCACGAGTACATCTGAAACTTAAATATAAATACATTTTTTAAAAAAACATAACATAAAATTTACCATTGTACAGTTCAGTACTGTTAAGTATATTCACATTGTTCTGCCATCAATCTCCGGAAAATTTTCATCTTGCAAAACTTAAACCCTATACTCATTAAATAATACCCCATTTCCTCTTCCCTCAGCTCTTGGCAACTACCATCCTACTTTCTATTTCTACGCATTTGACTACATTAGATATTGCATAAAGTAGAATCATACTGTAGTTGTCTTTTTATGGCTGGATTATTTTATTTAGCATTATGTCTTCAACATCCATCCATGTTGTAGCATGTGAGAGAATTTCCTTGCTTTTAAAGCTGAAAAATACTCCATTTGTGTGTATACACCACATTTCCTTTACCCATTAATACATCAGTGCACTCTTGGGTTACTTCCACTTCTTGGCTGTTGTGGTTAATGCTGCTATGAATATGGGTGTACAGATGTGGTGATGATTCTCATAAGCAGAAATACCTATTTTGAACAAAAGGTCAGCCTAATGTTTTTCATTGTTTCCTAACATAAATTATTACCCCTTCTTGAGTAAGGTGGAGAGGAGGAGGGCAACAGCTGAGAAAAGCCTTGACTAGCAGAGAAGAATGTCCACATTAAAGAACCGTCATATGCGCTACATAATATATGCCACTGAATACACAGAGGAGACCATGACCCAGCCGCAGGGATGTAGCTGCTCCCTAAACCAGTGGTCCTCTACTTGTTCTGTTTCTGTCCGAGGAGACTCCTCTAAATATCTAGAAAAATCTTAATTAAAGTAAGTACACTGTGACAAAAAGCTACTGGCAAATCAGAGGTGCTTTGAAATAAATCAGTATTATATTACACTCAACCACAGCCATATAATAGGCAAAGCTTGGTAACCCTATGGATTCACCAACTTGAAGTCAACCCTCCCATAAATGACTCACCACCATCACCATAGCTAACACCCCACTCAGGAGTCTGAGAGCCAGAAGTAGGGAACACCTCCCTAAACCATCCTACTCACCTGTTCAGGCATCTGTGAAACCTATCACCATATCTATAAGAGAAATGACCAGGATTCAATCTATGCCTTCAAGAAAATTCCAAATAAATTTAAAACACATCTATAAAGCCAGCCAAAAACACCAGCAACCTCAAGGTAGGTGATATAATCTGGCTATATTCAGAAACCCAGGGGCTTGATGCCTGGCTTTCCATAATACTACCATTCAGCCTCTAACATCAAATAAGCATTGAGCATTGGTATTAAAAAATAAATACATACCCACTCACTGGTACCTCAATAAGAACCACGCTTTATCTCACATTCGTACTACAGACGGTACAAAATCTTAAACCAAGTTAGAGTCCACCCTCCTTCTCCCAAATATCATTTTATTAGAAACCTGGCAGTTTCTTTGGGTCTCTTAGGGTAGGGAGTATTAGACAGAATTCCACCATGAAATGCACCCCCAAAGATGCCCAAACACCTACAGATGCCACCTGACCTCCTGTGTGCCTTGGCTACAGGGGCCAGCACTCAGAGATTTCTTTTCATTAGGTGTAACCACTAAATGGAATTCAAATACAGGTAAGAATGTATGAGTGACAATCAGATTTTTAAAATTTTTTTACAGTAAAATTTCCTTGAACTTGCATATACAAATAGCAGCATATCAAGGACATTTTTCCCCATCAATTAATTTGAATCATTAATTCAGAATTAATTAATTCGATGATGATTTCAAACTCTAAAACATTCTCTGTTGTTGCATCTTTCTCAGAGTTAGCAGACACTTTGTACAGAGACATCCTGCACTTGGCACCTGCTCTACTTTGTGCCCTCCCAACCTCCCTCCTCCTGTCAGGCAGGGCCCTATCAGAAAAGCCCTGCCCAGGGGAGGAAGATCTGCTCTTCAGCAGGAATCTGGCCTGACACCTGATTTCCACAGAGTTGTCAGCAGGGTGCCTGGAAAGTGAGACAGCACTCTTTGTTCAGGTGTCACTTCTCTTCCACAGCCTCCCGGTGATCTCCTTACCCTCAGGCCCTGCTTCAAGGCATTGGAACTACTGAGAAGCCAGGAAGGACATGCTTGGCTTCAGCCTCTGGACCAGTTGCAGGACCAGTTGCCCTGGCACTCTTTCCAGCCTGCTGGCTGGTCACAGTCACAAAGTGGAAAATGATTTCTTCTCAACTGACCCAAAGGCCCAATACCTTCTGCCCAGTGGGACAAAAAGAGAGAGAGTCTCATTGAGCAGACACAGGCACTCCTGGGCCATGTGTTAGGAACATGAACCACCTGCACAATGTTGACTCAAAAACATTCTCTGCTCCACCTCACCTCTCTCCCCTCAGCCCTGGATAAAATAACCAGTTCGTTTCCTCATAAAGTAGTTTTAACATTAGCTCAGCTACGACTTAGTTTTTTTCAGTCTTAAGCGTTCTGATTGTCTGTGTTTCCATGGCCAGCAAAGAGAGACAGTATCACAGAGTGGGCTCTGCCAAGTGATAACTGTGAAATTTTGAGCCTCTTGCCTCTCTAAGTCCCAGTTTCCTTATCTGTAAAATGAGGCAAAACCCATGACTAAGATTAAACAAGGAGCTTGGCACAGTACCTCATGCCTGTAATCCCAGCACTTAGGGATGCCAAGGCAGGAGGATGGCTTGAGCCCAGGAGTTCTAGACCAGCCTGGGTAACATAGTGGAACCCCATCTCCATGAAAAATTAAACAGCCTGTTGTAGTGGCAGATGCCTGTAGTCCCAGCTACTCAGGAGGCTGAGGTAGAAGGATCACTTGAGCCCAAGCTGCAGTGAACTATGATCATAGCCACTGCACTCTGGCCTTGGCAACAAAGTGAGACCCTGTCTCAAAAAAAAAAAAAAAAAAAAAAACAGAAAGAAAGAAAAAGACAAAAGTAAATAAGAAAAAAATAATTATTTTTTTTAACTAAACAATGTGGCATTCATAAAGACTCTCTAGAAGAATGTGTCCAAAAAAACATGGTAGATACCTCCCAAAAAGTGTATAATCTTCTTTTCTCAATGCAAAAAAGCTCAGGGAATCTTCAAGCTATACCCTTGGAGGAGTGAGATGTTGGGGTGGGGAAGG